>QPEY01000267.1:77629-133764 GCA_014706445.1 Hydra viridissima
TTGGAGAATGTTTTGAACTGGTCAACATAGCACCACATAGGAGCAGGACAGTTTAACCAAAGTTTGTCCTCCATTCTTGTCAGATTTAATAAACTGAAGATGAACCAAGAGTTCTCTCCAATTAATGGAGTAAGTCCTGGTGGCACTTCTTGTTTAAATTTTAACTTGTTTATCAAGTTTGACTTCTCTGAATGCTGAAAGAAAATTTTCACCATTCTAATACTGATTTAAAGCTCCTTACAATTATGTATAATTAAATATTTAAATAGTTTAAAAATTTTGCACACATACCTATAAATCGTGAAAAACTGCCACTCTAAATTAAGTAACAGGTCGACCATAACCCGTAAAACTGCTTGTTTTATGCTAGTAAAATAAAATATGTTAACTATATTTTCAGATAATCTACTAAGGCGGTTTACAGTTGAAGATGTATTGCAGCATCTTGATGAATCGGAACTTGAATTATCAGATTTTGGTGACTCTGGGGATGAGACCTTTAACCATTCTGCTGCTGATATGCTGACTGATGAAAATGAGGATGAAATTGAAAGACCAGATGAAGATGATCATCCCAGCACATCTGTGAACAGTGGGAATAAAAGAGAAAAAAAGACTTAGATCAAGTGGCAGTTTCGATGTGCATTTGAAAGCAGCTCAGAATGGCAGGATAATTTGAACTTGGCAGATGGCCTACTTTCACCATCGTCATATTTTCTTAATTACTTAAACTCAGAAATATTTGAAACATTTGTTAAACAAAAAAACATTTATCACCTATGCAAAACTGGTAAAACTCTAAATACTACAACAGCTGAAATTCAGAAATTTTTTGGCATAATAATAGTAATGGCAAATTTAGGATTTCCCATAATAAGGATGTACTGGCAAAGAGCCATTAGAGTAAATGCAGTGGCAGATGTAATGTCTGTAAATCGCTATTTACAGCTGCAAAACAGCATTCGTATCAATGCCGATCCTAATCCAGAACAAAGAACAACTAAATTTTAGAAAGTTCAGCCTCTGATAAACACAGTACGGTCTCGCTGTCTCGAGTTACATAGAGAAGAGTACAACTCTGTGGATGAGCAGATGGTCTCTTTCACTGGTAGAGTACCTGCTAAACAGAAAATCAAAGGAAAGCGGAACCCAGTAGGAATAAAAAACTTTGTTGTCTGTGGCACACCTCTCGTAGGGCAGTTAATTTCAAACTATAACAGGGTGCAGGTACAGGCATATCGGAAGAGCACAAATACCTAGGACTTGATGCTTCTATTGACCTAAGATTGTCAGCTATTGTCCTGAGATTGTTAGAAGTTATTCCACAACATAAAAACTACAAATTCTGTTTTGATAATCATTCAACTGGCATGATCCTAACTAGACAGCAGGAAATGTTAGGGATTGCGTCCCTTAATGTTGTTAGATCCAACGGATTAATGGGGTGTCCGTTAAAATCTAAAAAAGAAATGAAGTAGGATGGACACAGATTAACCAACTGCAAAGCCTCAGCAGAAGGCGACATGTGTGGTCAGGTGGATGGACAATGGAGCTGTCACTCTTGCTTCCAGCTTTATTGGAATCGAAGAAATGGGTACAGTAAGAAAATGAAGTGAAAGCAAATAAGAATATATTCAAGCGGACAGACCCAAATGTGTGAAAGTCTACAATGAAAACGTGGGGGAGTGGACAAAATGGACATCCTCATTAAATTGTATAAGATAAAGGTAAAAACTAAGAAGTGGCCTGTACGCATAATTTTTCACTTCGTAAACATTTCCCTAGTCAATTCATGGCTTAAGTATCGAAACATTGAAATACGAAACGGTACTCCTAAAAGACAAACTTTGGATCTCCTCAATTTCAGAAATAAGTTTGCTGCCACATTAGTAAAAGCCCACTTGACATCACTAATTGCTTGCCAACCAGTTAGAAAGCCAAGAATTACTGCAACAGCACCAAACACAGAATCAGGTGATTTGTCAACTTAAACATCTTCTATGGTTACACCTCCAAAGCGGGCAAAACTGGCAGAAAGACCAGCCGTGGAGATCCGCTATGACTGGTTTGGCCATTTCCCTTACTGCATCAAGGAACTGAAAAACATTTTGTTTTTTTTGTATTGCTTTGGTAATATTTTAAGGTAACTACATGATATAAATCTTGTTGTATCTTTAAATGAAAGATTAAAAAATGAACTATTAATTTATTTCATCTTTAGGTTTTTTGTAAGGTTTTCCTTCCTTTGATGTAATATTGTCTACAAAAAACCTTTACACTAAAATTGATACACGCTGTATACAAATGAACACATGCCCTAATTCTAACAACTAATGAAATATTTTAATAAAACTTTACATACCCCATAACGAGGCCTAATTCATTATTTTTAATTCTAATAAAATTCTTTTAAAAACATTCCATGTGCCCGTGTACGAAGGGGTTACACTGGAAAGAGCATTCGCGTCAAAAAAACACTTAAATTGTGAAAACCAGGTCAGCACTTTTGGCGCTACTCGACTTTCGCACCCCACTTTCTCCATGAATGATTCTGATAGAGAATTTTATCCTAATTAAGAATCGTATAAAAAATTAGGTCTCAAAATCAATGGAAAGTGCTCTAATCTGAAGTTGAAAACAAATTATAAGACAAATCCCTAATATTCGCTATCTTGAAAAGTGACTTTTTTTGTTTTAAGAGTCAGCATTTTAAAGTACCAGCAACCAGGTTTTTATACTTTATAACAAAGATTTCTAAATATGGAACGTTTTGAGAATTCATTCATGTTTAAATTGTCACGCAAATTTGTTTAACTGGGATTATTACTTTATTGTCTAAATTTACTTTTTGAAATTTTTATCAAAGAAGTTGAAAAATTCTTTTATTGATTATATATTAAAATAAATTTGATAATATCAAATTGTTTATATTAAAAATATTTATATTAAAAACTGTTGACTTTTTCTTCTTATACTTTTAGTTAAATCACCCGTAAAAATTTATTTTCACCGTGCTTGTTATTTAAAAAGGAATGTTTCATAAATAGATTACCTTAAAATTCGTTTACATAAATGTCATGGCCCTTCGAAAATCAACAATAAACGATTTTGACGCTCTTTCCTTAACAGAAATAGGAGCAAAATTTATTTACAATTTAGAAGCTACAATTCGTTGATGCAGAATTTATGGTTCACTCGCCGAAAGTATGAACTCTAATGTATGTAACGTGCCCTGCACACAACAAGAACATAATAGATCAATCAATCAAGTCGTTTGGAAATGTTCAGTTAAGCGCTGCAAAAGAATCTTCAGTATAAGAAAAGGCACCCAGCTAACACAAAACGTTCAAGAAACGTTCGTGGAAGGTTAGAAACGGTCGCACACGTTCTAAGAACGTTTTGTGTTAGCTGGGCAGCTTCTTTGAGAAATTAAATCTACATTTGTGGCAAGTATTAGGCTTAACATACGTTTGGAGTAGAAGTGCGGGTGAGAGTCGGGGACTATCAATTAGCGATTTGAGGGAAGAACTAAATAATGGAAGCGATTACACCATTGTTGATTGGAATCAATTTTGCAGAGATATTTGCGTCTCATATTTCCTCAGTAACCCTGATTTAATTGGCAGTCCAGGGTGTATTGTTGAAATAGATGAATCTTTTTTCTGTCGAAGAAAATATCAAGTTGGTAGAATAATCCCGCAGCAGTGGATATTTGGTGGGTATGAACCTGCAACAAAGAAAGGCTTTTTAGTTCCTGTCCAAAATCGCGATGCTGTAACACTGATTCCAATCATACACCAAAAGATACTTCCTGGTTCTATTGTCTGAAGTGACATGTGGAGAGCATATAATGATATGCAAGCTCCTGCATATTTAAATGGGATCGTTAACCATACCCTCAATTTTGTAGATCCGCAGACAGGCGTGACAACAAATCACGTGGAAACTATGTGGTGTCGAGCCAAAGCAAAGTTCAAATCAATGATGGGACCGACTAACCGCGAAATAGTAGTTGATCATTTATTCGAATTTAAGTAGATGATGAGATTTCCCGAACATAGCTCGCCTGTCTGATTACACTCGAAAGAGCACTGTTGTCAAAAATAGGGATATTGACCTTCGAGCTGACCCGAGAATGAGACCCATAAGGGATGATAGTGGACTACTCCCAGAGTCCAGAAATTCAAACTTTGAAATCAGGTTATAATATCCACCAGAGAAAATTGAATTTTCATATTTTGAGTAAAAATTGACTAGCGCCCAAAGTTAAAACCCACATAAGTCTAAAACCAATAAAGCTGGAGAGCTGAAATTTGGTACAAAACTAGCAGTGGTATATTTCTGTAATCACACAAAAAATCAATAAATTTCCTTGAGTGGTTCAAATTTTATTAAGTTTTGAATTTTAAGAAAATCTTTATAAGAAAATTTCTCACAAAAAAGCTTACAGAAAAGGTGTCATATGAAGTGATATTCAATTAAAAACCTATCAGTTTATATATACTAGATTTTAAAATCCATTTTATTGTAAACTTTAATGTACATAGATATTTTAAAGGTTTATCAATTATCCATAAAATTTATATATTTGCATATGTGTGTAAACAATGCAAAGCAAATATTTTTGATATCACATGTTTTCATCAGTGCAAGAAAACTATCTCATTTTTTCGGGAAAACTCATTATTTTAGCTCAAGCTACAAGTGAAAAAGCATTAAAACTTTGAAGGTAAGCGAAAATTCTTTGTTAGTAAAAATAAAATTAAGTTAAAGCTTAACAATCAATAATTTGAACCTATACTTCACATAAAACTTTTTTGACAGGTTATCTATCACAATGGCATATAAAGCTAGAAACCATGAAGAAAACCGGAAAGTGGTCTGCTTGACATGCATGAAAAAGGCAACTCGTCAAATCAGTGCCTACCAAGCTGATAGAATTTCAAAAATATATCAAACCATCTTTGATTTTTCTGATGGACGAGTCCCTCAAGGCCTTTGTGAAGCCTGTCGCACAACATTCAAGAGGAAAGATGAGGGGAAAGATGTTGCTCTGCCACAACTGTTTGACTTCAAAAGTATTGAAATCAAACCAGAAACTCGTGGGCAAGAGTGCACATGTCTTATTTGCAGAATAGCTCGGTTGAAGAATAATGAGAAGAGCCCTCTTGCAGAAGCAGGTAAGATTTTCATTTAAATCACTCATTGCAACTATAACAAGTGCTATTACAATTTCTAGTAATCTTATTTATTGTTATCCCTTAAAAGTAGAATGTATGGACAATGTAATGTTGTGCATTTTACTTCATTACATAACATTACATGACTATGTTTAAATAAAAAATTCTTTGCACTTAAATGTTTTTAGAAGAAAAAAAAGAAGGAAATTCTCAGGCTGTTCGATGTTCAACCTGCTTAAGCCCACTTGGACGGGGTTTGCCCCACAAATGCACTCAGTCCACGTTCAGAGAGAACATGAGGAGCCTTGCAGCACAAGATCCTCAGGTTGCAGAGCATATAGCTTCCAATGTTGTCTCCAACAAAGAGTCTTCACCTCATGGGACCATTCGGCTTTCAAGAGAAACTGGTGGACATCCAGCTCCAGTTACCCCAGGTAAAAGATCTACTTGTTAACTCCATCCAAGTGGTTTATGAGTCTCTATTGAAAGTTAGTCAAACAAGATTTAGGTGATAAATAATTAAAAGCCCTAAAGCCAATATATAGATAAAAAAGTAGCAATTTTTTGGTCAATGAGCCTACTATTCTATAATGAGGCAATGATGTTGATGCAACATCAATTATTTTTTATTTTTCTACAGGTCCAAGTGACAAGTCACAATCTTTTGTGCCAGCTCTGAAGACAAACGATCTTGTCAACCTACAACTAAATACAGGACTCTCAAACTTGGGAATGAAGAAGCTTGTCCAAACTGTGAACCAGGTGAAATAATGATTAATTAAATAGGCAAAAATTTCCTACTTAATATAGTTAACAAACAAACCTAATATAGCTAGTTATTCAAAGGTGGTCTTACCGGGAAGTTAGTATTTTGGTGCAATTGAAATGTTTTGCCTGCATGCATTTACTTTTACGCTTTAAATATTGTTTCACAGGTCACAAATTCAAAGATGGTTGAACCTAACTTCTGTGCAAACTTTCAAGCCCTTGGTCGGAAATTAGAGGATTTCTTCATATGCTCAAAAATCTCTTCTACATCTCCAAGAGGTCAACAAGAAAATTGTACTGTGGTGCATTGCAAAAGCATGTCAGATCTCCTGATGCAAGTTTTGCAATCTAGGAATGTCCCTGCAAATCACATCGTGAAGATTGGTGTGGATGGCGGGAAAGGATTTCTCAAAATTTGCCTTGGAGTATCAGAAGTCACCCCTGTGGATGAGTGCAGCCAAAGTCCTCCACAAAAACGTTTTTTGACACAAAGGATCGCCAAGGACACCAGTGTGAAACGACAAATCATCGCAGCTGTTGCTGAAGATCTTCCGGAAAACTATTCAAATGTCAAACAACTTTGGTCACTTGTCAATGCCAATTCGATCAAATATTTTATCTCCACTGACATGAAGTTGGCCAACATCTTGTTTGGGCTGCAAGCACACTCCTCATCACATCCTTGTGTGTGGTGTGATGTTGACTCAAAAAATCTCAGCAACTCTGGCACTCTCAGAAGCTTTGGTTCTCTTAGGGCTTGTCTGAAAGCATTTGAAAATTCCAGATCTGACCTCTCCAAAGCAAAATTCTTTGGAAATGTCATCCATGATCCCATTGTCCAAGGCTCTGAAGAAACTCTCATCATTGATGTCCTGCCTCCAATGGAGCTGCACCTCTTACTTGGAATTGTCAACCATCTTTTCAAATCTATGAAGGAGGTTTGGCAAAATGCCGATCGTTGGCAGCTTTTCTCCACATCCAAATGAGTAAGTACCATGGTGGCCAGTTTGAAGGAAATGAGTGCTGGAAGCTCTTGAACAATGTTGATTCACTTCAGAGCTTGGCCGAAAATGATGCTGCATTCCAGGTTTATGGCTTTATTGAAACTTTTAGAAAGTTCAACTCCGTCATCAAGGCCTGCTTTGGTACTCACCTTGAAGAAGATTATGGCCAAAAAATTGACCAATTCCAAAGTTCATATTTGGCCTTGCAGCATGGCAGCATCACACCAAAAGTCCATACAATGTTTTTTCAAGTAAAGGACTTTGTCAGCCGTCAAAAGATGCCACTTGGCATTTTCAGTGAGCAAGCTGTTGAAGCTGCACATCAGGATTTCAATTCTCATTGGCAATGATTCAAACGAACAAAGACCCACCCAGATTATGCTACAAAGCTGATGAACTGTCTTGTTGAATACAACAGCAAGCACATTTGAAGGAAAAGGATAAGAATTATTTTGGTTGAGAATTAATTTATTGTTGAAGTCAGAAGAAGTCAAATAAAGAAATCCGCCATTTGATCAGAGTTGACTTTTTCGGTTTCTCAAATTAAACTGAAAAGAAAAAGCGAAAATGCTCTATTGATAAGAACTTTAACTGAAGAAGCTACAGTTTTTTAACCTTTACATTAAGATATAAGTTCTATTATAACCAAACATTAAGTACAAAGTCATTTCAAGAGAGTTTTCACTCAAAAGGTAAAATCTTAAAATTTAAAACTTGATAAAATTTGAACCACTCAAGGAAATTTATTGATTTTTTGTGTGAGTACAGGTATATACAATTGCTAACTTTGTACCAAATTTCAGCTCTCCAGCTTTTTTGGTTTTAGACATATGTGGGTTTAAGCTTTGGGCGCTAATCAATTTTTACCCAAAATATGAAAATTCAATTTTTTCTGGCGGATATTGTAACCTGATTTCAAAGTTTGAATTTCTGGACTCTGGGAGTGGTCCACTATCATCCCATATGGGTCAAATTCTCGGGTCAGCTCGAAGGTCAATATCCCTATTTTCGACAACAGTGAGAATATTCGTGTCAAGACACTTTTATTTGTAAAAACCAGGTCAGCAATGTTTTGCTCTAGGAAACAAAATCAACCGTAAATTTTTGTACTTTCAACTTCAGATTAGAGCACTTTCAATCGCTTTTGAGAGCTATGTTTTTATACGATTCTTAATCAGAATAAAATTCTCTATCAGAATCAATCATAAAAATAAGGGGGGGGGGGGGTACGAAAGTCGAGTAGCGCCGCACTTTTTTTTGCTTCAGAAAACAAAATCAATCGTACAGTTAGTTCATTCAAGATAGCGAATATTAGAGATTTGTTGAATATTAGGGATTTGTCATTTGTACTTTATATTTCAAATTAAAGCACTTTCCGTTGATTTTGAGATCCATGTTTTCATTCGCTTATTATTCAGCATAAATAAAATTTCTCTTTCATAATCAATCCTGAAAAAGAGAGCTGCGAAAGTCGAGTAGCGCCAATATTCCTGTTTAGTCAGAAAACCTGGCGTGATAGAAAAAATTGGGTAATACTGCAGTTAGGCGGCGTAAAGTAATTTTTAATTTTCACTTGATTAAACTCTGCGATGGTGAAAATAAAAAAAAATTAATCTGTATGTGACGTTGCGAAACTTGAAAGAAAACCGCATTCGAAATATGGAAAAATTCGAAATGTTTAAAAAGAAAAGAAAAGAAAAGAAAAGCCTCATAGAAAAGATAAGTAAAAGTAATAGTCACTGCTAAATTTTTTTATTTTTTCATTTCTATTACATATTATACATATTGTAACTATATATTCAAAAATTAATTTTAATTAATTAATTCTGCACTGAATAAATCGTTTACATTAAGTAAATAGTTATTCTTAGTTAACATGATAAATCTTTGTTTAGATGGCTATGTAACGTGTTGGTCATGGGAAACCAAGTGCTCCAACAACTATTGTTGCTAAAGATGAAATCCTTGCTGAACCACGTGTGTTGCTGGCGTCAAACATTTAAAGGGTTTCCAATATTTTCGGCGTTTCTATCTTGTGGGTCTCGTCAGTATCCTCTGTAGTTGATAAATAAAACGGCTATTTTGATAGCCACTTATTTTGTTATTGAAAACATATTTAGCAAGAACAATTATTGTGGTACCCTATTTTCATAATTGTAACAAGAATTTTGCGTAAAACAATCAAAAATTGTACAATCATAAAATATACAAGTTTAACTTTCTTTACATAATTAATAATGAATAAAGTAAATGTTAAAAATACAAATGATAAAATAGTTATATATTAACAATAAAAACAAAATATAAAAATATTGAACAAAAACGTATTTAAAAAAATAACCACTTTGAAATTTATCTACTTAAGTTTTTTAAAATTATTTTAAAAACTTTTAGCCTCTGCGAGCGAGAGCGATAAAAGCAAAAATATTAAATTATCTTACGCCGCTTACGCTGCAGTATTACCAAAAATTGGATTACATTTTCGCAATCAGCGCTGAGAAATACTTATGAAATCAGTTACAAAATCTCAATCAAAATTTTGAAAAGTATTTTTTGTAGACCTCTGCTATTTACTTTAATTGAAACATTTTCAAATAAGTCGTTTAGTATTATTCTTAATTTTTTGGCTTTTCGGGCTTTTGTATGCGGGGTTTTCTATTTTTTTATTTTTTTTCGGGCTTTTCGGTTTGTTAGCCGTTAATCTTTTAACAATCTTCTTCCACCACAATTTGTCACCGGTTGATCAATTGTCAAAACAACGAAAAAATTATTAAAAAAAACCCACTAACTCTAAATAACTTAATGTTTCGAACTAAGATAGTTAACTACGCTAAATAGAATTCCGTCAAGTTGTTTTAAACAAATCGGAATATTTCAGAAGTTACGCTCCCTCTAAATATAAAACTTTGTAACATTTTTTCTTATCCTCCCCAAGCAACGTCCTTAATAGCAAGTAAACGTCGATACATACGTTGTTACCTTAACTTAAATTAAAGTTTATACCTTTGATGTTTTAAGTGCAATATGTAAACATATCACGTGAGTTTAATATTTTATTTGTAGAAATTCTCTGGAAACTAGAGTTAATTACAAGCCGTTTGGCTGGTTGCAAAGAAAACCCAATTTGCATCTGTTCCGAAGTCTGATATAAGCTGGCATAGCTTAAAAATATTTTTGCAGTTTTTATAATAAGATGAACAGCTATCAGAAAAGTAGTTTCCTCAGATTATTGATAATTGATTTTTGTACCTCGTAAATAATTGCCACATCATGCTTATTATCATCTGATATAATCCAATGAAGAGTGGAAAGCAACACTTGATCTTCTTTACAGTACACAACTACTGATGAAGTGTGCACTGAAGATTATTCATATGGGAACTTTGTACTTTATCCTGCACTACAAAACTATAGTTTTCTTCAAAGTCTTTTAGATTTATTACGCTATTTGATGGCTGTTCTTCTATTAGACTTTTAAATTATCTAGAATGGCATTTTAAAATATATGAAGGCGCTGTTAGCTTGATTAATTTTTCTATCATTATATTTACATAATCTGGTATGCTTACAAGCTGTATGACTGTTCTGATCTATATTAGGGGTGTTCAAAAAAACAAAATTCGGAAACGCGAATACACAACAAGCTAAATTTGGTGCAATTGTAAAAAAAATACGATTACAAAAAAAAAAAACCTAAATTATTGAGATTTACCTTGTTCTCAAGCATTAAAACCCCCCTAAAAATGCCACAAAATGTACCCTCGTAGCAAGGCCTTGAGCACAAGTTAAATCTTAACACTTTTATCTCTTTTTTTATTAATGTGCTCATAATAATATATGCCTATTTTTTAAAATTGATGTGCATCCGTGATTTTTCTTAATAGTACTTTAAATTGAAAACAATGTCATGCAAAAAACGAAAATATGCGCATTTAACAAAAGAATGCGCATTAATTCGTACCTATTCTAATTGTTTTATATTCACATTGTTCGGTTTATTAATTATTAATGTTTCTTTTGTTATTTGATTTGTGTACTTTGTTTGCATTTTTCTTTTGTTCTCACTTAATAAACAATTTTATTACCTGTCTAAAACTTGTAAAAAAAACAACTGACAATTGTAAAATAACGTTATTGTACTTTGCGAAATTCTGCAGTAATCATTTTAGTTTCATCTCATATTTTGAAATTAGTGAATGTCATTTCTTTTAAAATACTTTTAAAAATTATAATGGACAATATAATAGAAAACAAAAGAGAGTCACAAAAAATGAAAGTTTCAAGTGCAAATAAAAGTAAGAAACTATTAAAAAGTGGCAATGAAAAGCGAGTTACAAAAACGAAAAAAAACAAACATTTTATTATTGAGAAAGTGAAACCAGCAATACCAAGTAACGAATTTGTTTTGAGCTTTTTTTAATTTTGAATATCTAGTTTAGGATGCAAGATTATATTTTGTAATATGAAATCTTATGACTAAGATTTCACGTTGTACAAGAGTAAACTCAACCTGAATATTTCTGATATTAACTTTAATTGATTAACTGCCAACTGGAATAGATTCTTTACAACACATAGCTCTTAATAAGTCAACGCTTTCTAAAACATCAAAAAATTCAATGATAATTGCATGCTCGGTAAAAAAAGACGAGAGATGTGTTTAACTGCATTGTAGGTGTATTCTATGCAAAATCAAGGGCCCCTGGCTTAAAGCTGGATTCCCTCTTCAATCAGATAATAACTTGATACAAAAGCTGAATAAGTTGAACAAAAAATATTTGAATTTGAAATAAAAACATGCACAGGAGGTCGCCTTTAGAATTGAAAAAGCAACAAGTCTTTAGAAAAGAGCTGGGAAAAATCTTTTGGGCAGGAATAGCTGACTTATAAAACTTGATAAAGAAGGACAAGAATAGATCAGATCTAGATAGGAAAGAGGACCTAGATTTTTTATACGATCAAGAACACAACAAAAAGTTATATCTAGGGCCTGAAGACAAAAAATATAGCGAGAAGGTATTCTATATTATAATATAAAACTATATTATAAACCTTTTTTCTGAATTTCAAAACTCTCCTATCATTGCTCACTCTTCTCTAATTATTCATTGGTTTTTGTTTTGGGTACATTAATTTTTATTTTAAAATGTATGCTGTTTAGATTTCGAAGAATACAAGAAAGAGAAACCCATCTATAAAAAATGCTGCTAAATGAGTAGAAATAAGTTCAGAGTTAGAGTTTGGTTTCGGACACATGCGAAGATTCATCCTTTGATTCCGATTTTGAACCAGGATATAGGCGTTCTATTGAGTCAAGTAGTCTTAACAAAGCTGAGATCTCAAAAGATATTTCTGGTAATGTTGCTCTAATTGCCACAATTACTGATATTTCTCCAAACGTTTTGACAAAAGTTGCTGCTGCAATCCTTGATAGTTCTGGGGTTGATCTTACAAATGTGAATTGCAGCAGGTCAACAGCATCTAGAAAGATAAAACAAACAGCTCATGAAATGGCAGTTATTGCTAAAGAGGATGTCGAACTTAGCATCCAAGCTTCTCCCTACCTATGCATTATACATTTTGACGGAAAGACACTTTTTGAAACTAATAATGGAAAAAAATCAAAGCATGATAGACTTGCTGTTCTGGCAACTATTAATAATGACTCCCATCTTCTCGGAGTTACGCCATTACCCTCTTCATCTGGAGAAGATCAGTATAATGTTGTAATGAAAGTCCTAAAAGAGTACAATCTCGAAACATAGATTGGATTACTTTTCTTTTGATACAACATCAAACAATACAGGAATACATAAAGGATCTTTAATAAGAATATCTACTGAGTTAAATAAATATCTAATTCTTTTAGCTTGCAGACATCATGTTTCTGAGTTGAGAATCACGCACTTCTTTGAGGCTATGACAAATGAAAAAACTGCGGTCCCCGATAACTCTTTGCTTAAACATTTCAAAAACTTGTTTGAGCAGCCTAATTTTGAGTACAACCCATCTGTATTAGTAAAATTTGGTTAGGAAGAAATTAAAGGACCTGCTGTTGAAAAAGTTGCTACAGATACTCTTGAGTATTCTCTAGATCTTACTTATTGAGAAATAATATTGTAAAAAAAGATAGAAAAGAACTTGCAGAGGCAGTGGTCAGCTATCTTTCTCCTTTTATCATTAAAATTTGAAAAAATGGAGCAGTTCATCATGCAAGATTTCTTGGGAAATCTATAAATTATTTAAAAATGCAAATTCTTTCTACTGAAATTGATTTTATTCAAAAAAATAGATAACATATTAACGAATTAACTGAATTTATAGCTTGTTTTTTGTGCAAAGTGGTACCTGCAATCAAATGATACAATCAAAGCTCCTTTTATGGATGTAATTGCTATTCATCAAATGCATCAGTGTAAAGCAGTATGTGCAGAACCATTTTCTGTTGATGCTGTGTTGAATTCTTTATTTAAAAATACATGGTATCTTGACTCAATTCTGATTCCTTTAGCCTTGCTGGATGATGGTGTTGCACTCGAAGAAAAGAAAAAAATTGCTGCTGCAATATTATCATTTCCAAAGCCTCATGTTACTTTGAAACTGAAAATAACCAAAAAAAGATATAGAAAAATTGTTGAAAATTGAACTTAACATTCATCAGCAAATTCCTAGCTTAGCTTCTTTGGTTGATGAGTTCTCCTGGTTAATGTTTGATATGATCGGAATAAAAGATTAACGAATTGGTGATTGGCTGACCTTGCCACCTCAGTATTGGCACACGCAATCAACATATAAATTATTTTTAAATTTTACGAAAAGTATTGTTTGTGTAAACGAACACGCTGAAAGGGCAATTGGAATGATGCAACAATTTGTTTACCACTACAGAGACAAGGATGAAAAACAAAATAGGCTTATTGCTGTGGACAAAGTTCACTCAATTTTTAAAGCATCAGGCAGTGAATCTACAATAACCAAGAAACAATATAACAAAGTTATAAGCAAGAAAAAAATCGCAAAGGGACTACTTAGCTTATGCTCCAAAATTTAGAAGATAGCTTGAACATTAGTATTTATATTAACAAAATAATTTTTAAAGATACAAGTTGCACGTAATTTAAGTTTGTATCATTCAATCAACCAATAAAAAATGTTTTTCTAAAAAGCTGAATACAAAAAAAATGAAAACCAAACAATGTGAATATAAACAAATACAATAAGTACGGATTATTGCGTACACATCAATTTTAAAAAATACACATCAATTTTAAAAAATAGGTATAGATTATTATGAGCACATTAAAAAAAAAAAGAAAGAAGTGTTAAGATTTACCTTGTGCTCAAGGCCTTGCTACGAGGGTACATTTTGTGGCATTTTTAGGGGGGTTTTGACGCTTGAGAACAAGGTAAATCTCAATAACTTAGGTTTTTTTTTTTTGTAATCGTATTTTTTTTATATTNAAAAGAAAAAGATTGCTGCTGCAATGTTATCATTTCCAAAACCTCATGTTACTTTAAAACTGAAAATAACTAAAAAAAGATATAGAAAAATTGTTGAAAATTGAACTTAACATTCTTCAGCAAATTCCTAGCTTAGCTTCTTTGGTTGATGAGTTCTCCTGGTTAATGTTTGATATGATCGGAATAAAAGATTAACGAATTGGTGATTGGCTGACCTTGCCACCTCAGTATTGGCACACGCAATCAACATATAAATTATTTTTAAATTTTACGAAAAGTATTGTTTGTGTAAACGACCACGCTGAAAGGGCAATTGGAATGATGCAACAATTTGTTCACCGCTACAGAGACGAGGAAGAAAAACAAAATAGGCTTATTGCTGTGGACAAAGTTCACTCAATTTTTAAAGCATCAGGCAGTGAATCTACAATAACCAAGAAACAATATAACAAAGTTATAAGCAAGAAAAAAATCGCAAAGGGACTACTTAGCTTATGCTCCAAAATTTAGAAGATAGCTTGAACATTAGTATTTATATTAACAAAATAATTTTTAAAGATACAAGTTGTACGTAATTTAAGTTTGTATCATTCAATTAACCAATAAAAAATGTTTTTCTAAAAAGCTGAATACAAAAAAAATGAAAACCAAACAATGTGAATATAAACAAATACAATAAGTACGAATTATTGCGTAATCTTTTGTTAAATGCGCATATTTTCGTTTTTTCCATGAAATTGTTTTCAATTTAAAGTACTATTAAGAAAAATCACAGATACACATCAATTTTAAAAAATAGGTATAGATTATTATGAGCACATTAAAAAAAAAAAGAAAAAAGTGCTAAGATTT
Source organism: Hydra viridissima (assembly GCA_014706445.1). Lineage (NCBI taxonomy): Eukaryota > Metazoa > Cnidaria > Hydrozoa > Anthoathecata > Hydridae > Hydra > Hydra viridissima. Next base: position 92,895 of record QPEY01000267.1, read on the forward strand.
ACCTTGTGCTCAAGGCCTTGCTACGAGGGTACATTTTGTGGCATTTTTAGGGGGGTTTTGACGCTTGAGAACAAGGTAAATCTCAATAACTTAGGTTTTTTTTTTTTTGTAATCGTATTTTTTTTATATTTGCGCCAAATTTAGCTTGTTGTGTATTCGCGTTTCCGAAATTTTGGTGTTTTGAACACCCCTAATCTATATGTGGCAGCCCTTTGGTTAAATTTGATAGTATCTTTTTCCTCAAACTCCCCATTAATTCAAATAGATTTTCTTTTACTTAATGTGTTTGTTGGACAATAAGTACATCGGTGTAACATGCATTCTTTGTATTGCATATCACAAGCAATAAATTTATATAGCTCATAGTGGTCAATTTTAATGGGTAAAAGATTTAATTTCATGTTTTAGTGGTAGATACAAACACATACAGAATGGCTTCCTGATGAGTTTGGCAAAACACACCATTTTGGTCTTAAAACACAAAACTTGGAAAAACCTAAGTTAACATGCAGATAAAGAATTATGAATTAGACAAATAACTCTTTGAAACTTGATAAAAGTAGCTTTAAGAAAAGTTTTTCTTAGGAAATGTCCGCGCCAAATATCAGGGTCTCTTAAGGGCTAGCCCAAATGCGGCTTAAAAAAATAACCACGCTAACAGTAATGAAGTGTGGTTGTTTTTTTAAATAAGTTATATTCAATAGTTAAACACAGTTTGTATAATAGTATTTGTATAAACCATCAATAAATGATATCTTTATTTATAAAAGTTATTTCTAAGTCTTTCGCCTTTTTTTGTCGAGGATCATCGTTTTCAAAATCGTCATCGTTTTCAATCGTCTTTATTTTCTCCCTTGTCGTCATCTATTTTCTCTTCCTCAATCGAAACTTCAAGTGTCTTTCTTGCAGCGCTGCAGACTAACACCAGGGATCTCTGGCGTTATTAAAAAATCGTGCTACTTTCAATTCTATCTCTTTAAACGTGATGCCAGGGAATAAGTGAAGAGTTCAAGCTTTAACTATTTAAACACATATTAAAAAAAGAGAAAAAATATGTAAATAAATACTAATTTATATCTATAATTACATTTAGATGTAGATTACAGCTTACAATTGACTAAATATCTGACTGTGGAACACTTGAAGCTCATAACAAATCATTAAAAAAATTATAAAACACAATCAAACTTTCGTCTACCTAAAATATAACTATATCTCAATTTTCAAAAACTTACCATTAACTGAATAGGTGTTACAGGCTGTAAAATACTAAGCACCTTAAAAAAAAAAATTTAGCAACAAAACACTTTCATATAAGAACAAATAAATCATCTCATCACAATAAACGGCAAAAAATAACTTTTACTTCCATCAGAAAAATTAACAGATGTTCTTATGCAATCAGACTAAAATTAAATGAAAATGGTATTATTAAATGATATTTACTTTAGCAGTGAAACTTAACATTCATTTATGCATGAATAAAATTACATTAAAGAAATTTGATAATATATTAATAACTTACATTTGAGACATCTTCATCCTCTAAAAGATGCTCAAATACTCTTATGGAAACATGCATTAAAAGATGACGAAGATTGGAAGTACCATTTTAATTATTTATAAAAGCCATCCTAAAGGTAAAACTTAAAACCTGAGATCAAAAAACCGTATTTTACTGAACTATGGAGTTATATTTACTGCACAGAATTTTGCCGGTTTTTAAATAAAACTTCCATCAGTAAAAATGAATAAACAAATCTAGAAATTTAACATTTATCATACACTTTAAAAGAATTTTAACGGAAACATGAGTTTTTTTAAACCTTGAAAAAACCCTTTAAATATCAAAAGTTTTGGCGTTATTTTACTTTCGCACCCCCCTATTTTTATTGCAGATTATGAAAGATCGTCGTTTAAAACGAAGAAAACGTATAAGAAACAATACTTTAAGACCATCTTAACGCACTCTAATTTCAATCTCAAAAAATCAAAAACTCATACGAAAACGCTAATGTTCGCCATTTTTTTAACGCGATGACGAGTTCAAAAAGTGAAAGTAATTAATTTAAAAATTAAACATGGTATTTCACCGCTGTTAAACATTTTAAAATTTAATTTACCAGCTATTGTAATGGTTGTCAATGAAATAGTGGAGAAATTAACAATTCAGTAATTTTTATTTCTCCATTACTTCCTTACATTAAGTTAGAGTAAATAAATCTTCTTTTTCATAAATGTATTAAGTTTATAAGTATTTCTTGCTGTTATCAAACTACATAATCATGTGCAACTTGATCCCAAAAATGAAAGTAAGAATGTTCTTTAAAACGCTGTGCCCACATGAACTCTGACAAATAATCTGGTATCATGTCATGATTTGTGGGTCCGAACATAGCTTTGAATTTTGATTTGCTTCGTTGCCACATCGCTTCGACTCTATTAGTAGTCACCCCTGTAGCTGGATCAACGAAGTTGTAAATATGGTTTACAGTATTGTGTTGGAAACCTTGTGCAGCTAAGCCTCTATATGCTCCCCACATATCGGTCCAAATTTCTGTTCCAGGGCGTATCCATTGCGTAATAATGGGCAATAGGGTCGCTGCATCACGGTTCGCAACAGGAATGAGGAGCCCCTCTTTGGTTGCTGGCTCATACGCACCAAATATCCATTGTTCTTCCACAATTCTGCCTCGGTTATATTTTCGTCTAGAAAAAAGTGACTCGTCTATTTCAACTATTGAGCCTGGGCCTCCTAATTGAATACGGTTGTTGACAAAGTAGTTGACGGCAATGTCTCTGCAGTACTGGTTCCAGTCCACCACTGTATTGCAGGCTCCGATTTCTAAATCTTTTTGAATGTCATTTACCGATGACCCACGACTTTTTCCTGCACTTCGAGTCCAAATATACGTAATTCCAAATATTTGCCATAATTCAAGTTTGGATCGTTCAAAGAAACTTCCAACTCGAATTTTTATTGTTTTTTTGCATTGCTTTCTCGTACAACGCCAAATCTTTCCATCAATACTACGACTATAGCTTTGTTCGTTGCATTGAATATTACATCGAGGACAGGTCAGGGCTATAGAAAGTATCCCGAATTCTCTGCACTAACGTATGCACTCGTTAGTGTAGCCTTTAAATCTACGGCCAATTTCAGTTATTGTAATTCCATCAAAATCAAGTATGGTAGGTCTTCTAGCAAATGCCATTTTATGCTTAATAGTAAAAAGATTTTAATCAAAGTTTAGATTTTGATCAAAAAACAAAAGAAACCTATTTTGGTAATTTCGAATTCTTTTTTACGTATTACGCGGTAATTTCGAATTCCTTTTAACGCTGATGGTAGCGGAAATTATGATGCTACAACCACACCATAAAAAAACCAGGTCTATAACTGTAACATTTATGTGGTTTTTTAAACTCGTCATCGCGTTGAAAAAATTGCGAATAATAGCGTTTTCGTATGAATTTTTGATTTTTTCAGATTGAAATTAGAGTACGTTAAGTTGGTGTTAAAGTATTGTTTCTTATACGTTTTCTTCGTTTTAAACGACGATCTTTCATAATCTGCAATAAAAATAGGCGGGTGCGAAAGTAAAATAGCGCCAAAGTTTTAATAAACTAATATTATCTATCGGACCCCACCATTATAGATAGTGTAATGCTCTTTCGGACTCCACCGTATAGATAGTATAGTCACGATCAAAAGTTTGGAACATTGTATAAAAAAACACAATTTTCATTAAATTATTCATTTATTTTATCAAAATATATTAGTAACGATGATAATTGACAAAAATAATAACTTTGAACTATTAGTAAAGGTTTTATGAATTTAATATTTGGTATGGTGTCTTTGAGCTTTCAAACAATTAGCTAGGCGGGTAGGCAAAGAATGAATGAGTTTTCTCAAATATTCAGGAGTCATAAGTTTAGTCCATACCTGCTTATTTTTTCTTGAAGATCATCTGAAGGTAAGGTTCGCAGTTTCTGGACTTCGTTTTTTAAATAGTTCCAGCAGTTCTCAATGAGATTGAGGTCCGGTGAATTACCAGGCCAGTGGCCAAGGCAAGTTTTTCTTGAAGTATATCAAGATAAACATGGCTATTTATTGTGGTGTTAGGAGGCATAAACCATAAACCGCCACTTTGATTTGCTGTAATGGCACCCCATATCATGATTTTAGGGCAATGTTTTACAGTCAAAAGCAAACATTTGGGGTTGTATCGTTGACAAGGTGGGCGCCTAATCTTGTAAAACAACCACCAAATTGTTCGATTAATGATTCGTCGCTAAATATTACATTCTCCCAATCTTCCGCTGACCAGTCCTTGTATTTCTGACAGAAAGCTATACGGTCTCTATTATTTTTTTGAGAAAGGTAAGGTTTTTTTTGCTGGGACATGGCTCTTTAAATACAAACGTCTTCTAATGGTCACAATACTTGGTGCAACATCTGTGGGGAATACCTCAGATGAAATTTCAGAAGCACTGGCAAATGGATATGCTTTTGCATAACGATGCATGCGATTATCTACCCTTTGAGTAGTTACCTTTGGTCGTCCAGTTCTAGCTTTGCTTTTAAAATCACCAGTTTCATGATATATCTTCAATATTTTTATAATACAGCTATGTGTTACATTAAAACGTGCAGCAATAGAAGTCAGTGTCAAACCTTGTTCACATAGAAAAGCAATCTAAGCACGTTTTTCTGTTGTTAATTCATTAGTTCTTCCCATAATTATTATTTTAATTTTTTTACTAAAATAACAACAAACTATGACTAAAACAAATTTAAATGTTTATAACATAAATTATGCATGCATATAATATTAATACTCAAAATTTTTCAATTAAAAAAAAAAGCATATTTAAACACAATTTTCAAATTTTATGAAAATTTTTTAAATGTTCCAAACTTTTGATCGTGACTGTATACAATCTTATTCTTTTTAAAGGTGATAAGCTATTGTGGTACCACTTTCAAATAACGACATTTCATTTTAAAATTTCGAAGTTATTCTTTCTACCCTTTTAGGTAGTGTTTGTGTAGTTGTCGAACCTTTTTTCATAACTTCATTTCATTCTTTACTGATAGTTTTGATCTTATTACTACACTCCTTGGTTGATAAAGCCTTATTCAGTTGAACATCCCCAGCGGGCAAAGCGACTTCGGAACAACGCCGAATCGATTTTGGATTTACGTTGGAAATGGAAAGGTTGGGCTAGGTCGAAAAAAAGACATCGTCTTTGCGTCAGCACGCCGATGTCATTCAACGTTGAAGGATGTTAAACCAACATCGGAACGATGTCAGATTACCGACGTAAAGACGATATCATTCGACGTAGAGCGATGTTAAAACAACATAATAAATACAATAAAAAGATAACATTTTCTGGCGTAAAACCATTCATTACAAAAAAAACTTTCTGTATCTGAAACTTTTTTGCATCAGTATCTTTCTGGAGACGCCTAATTACTTTGCTAGGAGCATAGCACATTACCTCTTGAACTTTCGCTATGATATCGACTAACCAAACTTCGCTTCTTTTTGTCATGATACTGTCTAAATAGAAGTTGACAGTGTAAAGGCATAAACATATAAAGACCAAGTTTAATTAATTTTGAATTTCAAATCATAGAAGCAGAGTTATTTCGGCTACAAAAACAAGAAACTAATGAAATTTAAAAAATCTCACAACAATCACAACGTCATCAAATAAGCTCACTCTTCATCAACATCAACACATCACTTAACATCAACACAACAAATAAACTAACTCTTTTGAAATAGTTGGAAACGTATAGCTTAACTTTACGGTGTACTTAATGTCTTATAACGAAAGATAACTTACTTGTTGCTTTCACATATCTTCATCATTATGTAAAACCTTTTGAAAATCTAAAAGTTGATGAACTTTAAGAAATTTAGTAGGCGGATTATTCAAGACCACACCAACCACTGACGCATCACATAGTCGAAGTATCTTATTTTGGTTTTCTAATTGCTTAGTCATCAACACTATGACAGTTTATTGATATTCTAAAGGAGAACAGGTAATCATTTACGCAGATTGTCAATAATTAAATTTTTTGCAGGGATACAATTTTTGCGGTTTTATTTCCACTTTTATAAACCCCACGGATTCTACAGCTTTAACAAAGATATTTACAATCCAGGCCATTGTATTATCTATTGTATTATTATTGAGAATCTTGTATAAGACCTTTCGCAAAATTTCCACCTTTATATCGTTAATAAAGCTATTTAGTATTGTGAACAACCACTTCTCTTTTATAGAGAGCATATTAGTATAGTCATTATAAAGAACCAATAAGTATGGTGAAATACAAATTTTGTTTTATAAAAATTAAAAAAAACGATATTCCATAAGTGGACAATTTGGTGTAGGGAAAAGAGACTAGTTGTAACAATAAATCAACAGTTAAAATTAAATCTAAGTTAATAATAATTTTTACCCTCAACATCCATAGGGAAGTCTCTACGTCCAAAACGCAAAGCATCTTTTCTTTGCATAGGGGTAGACTTAAAAACAATTGGGATACTGCTACAAATAAAATCTGGTGGCATTTGAGTTTGAGTACAAATATCTTCAGTCTGAGTTTGATCAAAATCGCAAATAATACGACTATGACCTACACCGTAAACAAGACCTTGACTTTGAATGTGACTATACAGTTTTGACTTTACAGTACAGTTTCGCGTCAGAATATTCCTTGCTATAGCGTCTATTAATTACAAAACAAAACTATTGAGTCAAACTAAATAAAATTTTAAGTTGAAGTAAATATACAAGGACATTTTAATAACACATACTACAATAAAACTTTACCCAAAAGATAGCTGTGTAAGTTATCAAAACTTAGAATCGTTTCAACACAATATCGAGTTGGAGAACGTCCACGATTCCAAAACTCGACCTATTGTTTAATCGACTTTAAGTTACAATAACTTACACGTTTTCCAACTACGAATTCACACCTGCCATTAGTTATTTAAAAAAACTAATTTTTATTTAATAAAAATCTTATACATTTATAATGATGTACCAGCATTAAATATGTTATTGCTTCAACATTTTGAACAAATGAGGATTAAAAATTCTTGGATTCCAAAAGTTTCTCAAAAAAACTTGAAAAATATCTACCACGTAACTGCGCGCCTCTAATTATATATTAAAGCAAGAGCACAGATATGTTTTGGTTGCTTTTCCCTGTATGGTTAGTGAAATACCATAGTGAAATACCAGGCCTTGAATGATTAGTGAAATACCACTTTATCAAAATTTGTATAACTTTAATTCTTATCACTACATAACCGGTTATGAATTACTTTTTCATATTGTTTTAAAAAATGTGTAAAAGATCATACAATCATAATTAAAAAATGAGAAATTGTCACACTGAGCATTTTTTCGCTGTAAACAGATTAAACTTTTTATTGCTGAACAGACAACAATGACTCATAAAAATATATAGTCAAACTACTAAAATATATTGTTTGTACAAATAAGCCTGCTAAGCGACAAATAACCCTGCTAAATAAGTAAAAAAAATGCTATTTCACTAAAATGAAATACAATTTTCTCAAATAATAAAATATTCACTCCAACCCTTACTCATTCAATAAAAACTCAGATGATTATAAATTTAACACTCAAATGATTATATTTATAAATTGTATATTATATTTAGATCAATAAATCATAAAATCAAATCCTATATCTTATAAGCTTAAGATATAGGAAGTGTTCAGACTTTTAAAATATTTCAAATACATACTTAGAATAAGTCCATGACACTTTGTATTCCCAAACTTTGTTTTTGGAGGTTGTCCTGTCCAATTTCTTAAAAGTGAATTTTTACTAAATTTCTCAAGAGAAACCTTTTTCTCCTAAATTTTGCTTTCGCAATTTTAGTTTAAGCATGCGCTTTAAAGCAAAGGTTTTCGTTTAACCATTATATGTTGATATTTGATCAAAATCGGGTACGATATCGATATATACCCGATTTCGATCAAATATTATATAATACGTATTTTTGATTAATAAGTAGTATTGAACTTGAATTCGAAACTTAAAACAAAATGCGCATTTTTCTGGTATCAACGGCGGTATGTTATACGCGATCAATACTCCGAGTATTTACAATACTAGATATGCCGACTGGGATATATATTTTATTCTTTTGTTTTTTGTTTGTAATACACTCTTAACCCTTAATTCTCAAGTATGTATTTTTTCACACAAGGTTCATGAGTAATAAAATGAACAAGGTTCATGAGTAATGATAAAAGTTAAGTAATAAAAAAAGAAAATATTAACAATACTATAATATCTTGTAATCGACTATACCAAGTCGAGTTTGGTTGGTTTGTCTTCGACCAACACTAGAACAGTTGCCATTATCTTCAGTGTTACCATCGTTTGTATCCTCAACAACTTCTATGGTATCTGGATCTTTTAAACCGAGTGAATTACACATGTTTTCGAGTATTACACAAGTAAATATTATTGAGCAGCACTTGGATGGGGTATATTGAAGTGTTCCACCACTTTTATGTAGACACCTCCATCGGTTTTTAAGACGTCCAAAACAACGTTCTATTTCACTTCGAATACTTGAGTGGGTTTTGTTGAACAATATTTCTTTAGGGTCTAATGCAGGACTAAATGGAGTAATCATGACAGGTGATAACCCATAGCCTGAATCACCAAAAAGAAACCCTGAAGCTGGATCAACCTCCATTTTCTGTTTCAAAGTTGAATTTGAATAAACAAAAGCGTCGTGACATGATCCTGGAAATTTGATAACAGCATCTCTGAACTGTCCATCCGGGTCAACTACAAATTGGCAATTTATAGCAGAATANAAAAGAAAAAGATTGCTGCTGCAATGTTATCATTTCCAAAACCTCATGTTACTTTAAAACTGAAAATAACTAAAAAAAGATATAGAAAAATTGTTGAAAATTGAACTTAACATTCTTCAGCAAATTCCTAGCTTAGCTTCTTTGGTTGATGAGTTCTCCTGGTTAATGTTTGATATGATCGGAATAAAAGATTAACGAATTGGTGATTGGCTGACCTTGCCACCTCAGTATTGGCACACGCAATCAACATATAAATTATTTTTAAATTTTACGAAAAGTATTGTTTGTGTAAACGACCACGCTGAAAGGGCAATTGGAATGATGCAACAATTTGTTCACCGCTACAGAGACGAGGAAGAAAAACAAAATAGGCTTATTGCTGTGGACAAAGTTCACTCAATTTTTAAAGCATCAGGCAGTGAATCTACAATAACCAAGAAACAATATAACAAAGTTATAAGCAAGAAAAAAATCGCAAAGGGACTACTTAGCTTATGCTCCAAAATTTAGAAGATAGCTTGAACATTAGTATTTATATTAACAAAATAATTTTTAAAGATACAAGTTGTACGTAATTTAAGTTTGTATCATTCAATTAACCAATAAAAAATGTTTTTCTAAAAAGCTGAATACAAAAAAAATGAAAACCAAACAATGTGAATATAAACAAATACAATAAGTACGAATTATTGCGTAATCTTTTGTTAAATGCGCATATTTTCGTTTTTTCCATGAAATTGTTTTCAATTTAAAGTACTATTAAGAAAAATCACAGATACACATCAATTTTAAAAAATAGGTATAGATTATTATGAGCACATTAAAAAAAAAAAGAAAAAAGTGCTAAGATTTACCTTGTGCTCAAGGCCTTGCTACGAGGGTACATTTTGTGGCATTTTTAGGGGGGTTTTGACGCTTGAGAACAAGGTAAATCTCAATAACTTAGGTTTTTTTTTTTTTGTAATCGTATTTTTTTTATATTTGCGCCAAATTTAGCTTGTTGTGTATTCGCGTTTCCGAAATTTTGGTGTTTTGAACACCCCTAATCTATATGTGGCAGCCCTTTGGTTAAATTTGATAGTATCTTTTTCCTCAAACTCCCCATTAATTCAAATAGATTTTCTTTTACTTAATGTGTTTGTTGGACAATAAGTACATCGGTGTAACATGCATTCTTTGTATTGCATATCACAAGCAATAAATTTATATAGCTCATAGTGGTCAATTTTAATGGGTAAAAGATTTAATTTCATGTTTTAGTGGTAGATACAAACACATACAGAATGGCTTCCTGATGAGTTTGGCAAAACACACCATTTTGGTCTTAAAACACAAAACTTGGAAAAACCTAAGTTAACATGCAGATAAAGAATTATGAATTAGACAAATAACTCTTTGAAACTTGATAAAAGTAGCTTTAAGAAAAGTTTTTCTTAGGAAATGTCCGCGCCAAATATCAGGGTCTCTTAAGGGCTAGCCCAAATGCGGCTTAAAAAAATAACCACGCTAACAGTAATGAAGTGTGGTTGTTTTTTTAAATAAGTTATATTCAATAGTTAAACACAGTTTGTATAATAGTATTTGTATAAACCATCAATAAATGATATCTTTATTTATAAAAGTTATTTCTAAGTCTTTCGCCTTTTTTTGTCGAGGATCATCGTTTTCAAAATCGTCATCGTTTTCAATCGTCTTTATTTTCTCCCTTGTCGTCATCTATTTTCTCTTCCTCAATCGAAACTTCAAGTGTCTTTCTTGCAGCGCTGCAGACTAACACCAGGGATCTCTGGCGTTATTAAAAAATCGTGCTACTTTCAATTCTATCTCTTTAAACGTGATGCCAGGGAATAAGTGAAGAGTTCAAGCTTTAACTATTTAAACACATATTAAAAAAAGAGAAAAAATATGTAAATAAATACTAATTTATATCTATAATTACATTTAGATGTAGATTACAGCTTACAATTGACTAAATATCTGACTGTGGAACACTTGAAGCTCATAACAAATCATTAAAAAAATTATAAAACACAATCAAACTTTCGTCTACCTAAAATATAACTATATCTCAATTTTCAAAAACTTACCATTAACTGAATAGGTGTTACAGGCTGTAAAATACTAAGCACCTTAAAAAAAAAAATTTAGCAACAAAACACTTTCATATAAGAACAAATAAATCATCTCATCACAATAAACGGCAAAAAATAACTTTTACTTCCATCAGAAAAATTAACAGATGTTCTTATGCAATCAGACTAAAATTAAATGAAAATGGTATTATTAAATGATATTTACTTTAGCAGTGAAACTTAACATTCATTTATGCATGAATAAAATTACATTAAAGAAATTTGATAATATATTAATAACTTACATTTGAGACATCTTCATCCTCTAAAAGATGCTCAAATACTCTTATGGAAACATGCATTAAAAGATGACGAAGATTGGAAGTACCATTTTAATTATTTATAAAAGCCATCCTAAAGGTAAAACTTAAAACCTGAGATCAAAAAACCGTATTTTACTGAACTATGGAGTTATATTTACTGCACAGAATTTTGCCGGTTTTTAAATAAAACTTCCATCAGTAAAAATGAATAAACAAATCTAGAAATTTAACATTTATCATACACTTTAAAAGAATTTTAACGGAAACATGAGTTTTTTTAAACCTTGAAAAAACCCTTTAAATATCAAAAGTTTTGGCGTTATTTTACTTTCGCACCCCCCTATTTTTATTGCAGATTATGAAAGATCGTCGTTTAAAACGAAGAAAACGTATAAGAAACAATACTTTAAGACCATCTTAACGCACTCTAATTTCAATCTCAAAAAATCAAAAACTCATACGAAAACGCTAATGTTCGCCATTTTTTTAACGCGATGACGAGTTCAAAAAGTGAAAGTAATTAATTTAAAAATTAAACATGGTATTTCACCGCTGTTAAACATTTTAAAATTTAATTTACCAGCTATTGTAATGGTTGTCAATGAAATAGTGGAGAAATTAACAATTCAGTAATTTTTATTTCTCCATTACTTCCTTACATTAAGTTAGAGTAAATAAATCTTCTTTTTCATAAATGTATTAAGTTTATAAGTATTTCTTGCTGTTATCAAACTACATAATCATGTGCAACTTGATCCCAAAAATGAAAGTAAGAATGTTCTTTAAAACGCTGTGCCCACATGAACTCTGACAAATAATCTGGTATCATGTCATGATTTGTGGGTCCGAACATAGCTTTGAATTTTGATTTGCTTCGTTGCCACATCGCTTCGACTCTATTAGTAGTCACCCCTGTAGCTGGATCAACGTAGTTGTAAATATGGTTTACAGTATTGTGTTGGAAACCTTGTGCAGCTAAGCCTCTATATGCTCCCCACATATCGGTCCAAATTTTTCTACCTGCAAATGAAAGCTGGCTCATCAGGCCCAGTGTTTCCTTTGATGGGTACCATTGTACCATCAATTAGGCCCAAAAGACCTTTAACTCCACAAGCATTAAAGTATCTTCTTTTTACCTCAGCCATTTCCTCTTGGCTACTGTACCATTTTACAAGGTAGCTATAGTGTTGAATAAAAAATTTACAAAATTGATGAATTGTTCTACTGGTGCTTGTTTGGCTTATCCCAGAAGTGTCTCCTAAATTTAAATAATAATAAATTTTTAGAAATATAGTTTTTTTCAATTCAGATTTAGAAACCTCTTTTTTATATTTACTAAAATATTTTTATACATTTATGGTTATATGCAAAACATACAACCTCACTTAGTGATAAAATTTAGTTGAGATAAAACTGCTAGGTTAATTTTAAAGATCATGTTTGGTTTTTTGAGACTTAAAAAATCCACAATGACATATATACACTTCCTTTTGGATTAATTTGCAAAAGTCGATATGAATAAAGTGAAGCATTAGCTTATTTAATTTTTTTTAGCATTGTTACTGCAGTTTTACATATCAAAGACAAACTTATACATATTAAAAGTTCTTACTAATAGTATTTTGAAAGCTTCCTGTAGCTAGAAATCTTAGAGCAACAAGAACTTTTGTTTCTGGTGAAATATAATTGTTTTTATCTGTTATTGGAGAGAAATCATCATTTAGAGTGTTAATAACTTCTAAGATATTATGGTGATTTTAAGATTTTTTAGTGGTATTCACAAACCTTGCGTTTTTGTTTACGCAAGGTTTGTGAATACCACTTAGCGTAACTTTGAACTTGAGCAAAACTTACGCAAACTTTACGCAAATTTTGGACTTACGAAAGTGTTGTGAATCCGCACCCTGATTTTTAGAAAGACCATTAGATAACGTAGCGGAAATATCATTTTTTAGATTATATGGGATTGGCTGATACATAGTATTAATTGCAGCAATAGTGTGATTGTAAGACTTTATGCGATGCACATTTGTGGTTCCATGTTATTAGTCATACTAGCAGGGCAGAAAGCATCAGGTTTAACATTACCTCTGAAGTATCTTTTGTTTTTCTTGCTGGTTCTGTTCAAGAGCGGTGTGGCTTTGAATGACCATTAATTTGACAAATGAAATAACTTGTTTTTGTTTCTTTGCTGCTATGTTTACTTCCAGTTTGTTTACAGAAAAATACATAATTATTAGCCTCTTCATTTTCTTTTCATGCTAAGAATTCTGATTGTGAGGAAATGCATAGATTTCTATGGAACATACACCTTTAGGATATTCCTCTATGTGTTTAATCAAATTAATTTATTTCAAAAAAACTCCTGGTTGAAGTTTTGATAAAAGTAAGAAATTCTTTTATCTCTACACTGCTTATCAGAAAATACGCTCTTATGCATAGGTAAAATATGCCTTTTCATACTATCTTTTCTTGTAAATGATCTCATACAAGTAGAACATGTAAAACTAAAAGAACATTTCATTAAAGTCCAAATAATTATATTTAAGATATTATTATTTAACAAATACTTCACCTACATGTTTTCCTCTTGCTTGATTGAACATCAAATAAACTAGTTACCCAGCAAACACACGAACGTCAGAAGGACGTCGCGAGGACGTCCTACTCTGACGATCCGTTTATATTCGTAAAGAGTAATCCCGCTTGACGTCAATTAAAGACGTCATAATGACGTCGCGTTTGTGACTATAAACCGACCGTCTGGATCTAGAGTGAAAAAATAATTTAAATAACAATATTGTTTTTATTTAAAAGAAGCAAACAAACTGCTACTTCTTAGGCCTAATATGTTGTGAAAAAAATTCTAAACTAGCATTGCATGAAGTTATTTTATCTCAGAAATATCCAATTTCAGAGAAATAAAAGACAAGAATAAAGATAAAAAATCTATTTAAACAAAAAAGTCCTTATAAAAGAACATAAAGGTTCATTTCTTGATCTTTAATTGTTTTCATTTCGTAGATTTTTCTTGCCATCTTTTCGCAAAGGAGCGTGTTTCAAAGAAACAGCAATACTATTTTCGATATCTTTTTCTGTATATTTTTTTTTCGACTTTTCAATTAATTTACCTATTAACATACCAATCACTTTTAAATCACCACAAATGTTCCACTGATTAGTTTTTTAATCAATAGCGTCTAGTTATATTTTCATATTTTCGTGAGTTTCATTCAAGTGTACGGAATGAACAATTGGAGTACATGGCAATACTTTGCCAATATGCAACAACACGGCCTTCAAACTCCTCTTGGATGAATCATTGAAGAGGCGCCAATCACGAGGCGAATGCATTTGGGATAAATTTTTGAAAAGACCATAGACATTATTGCAGTAGCAAAAGGGTCCATCAATGGTGAAAAGCCATGATAAATCGTTGTTGCGCTTTTGAAAGTGGGATACTTTGACACCAACTGCTAACAAACATTTTTCTTTCAGTCTTGACGCCAAAAGTTCAGCTTTTTCCTTGGAAAGAGACAAGTCTCTAACCAAATCATTCAGTTCACCTTGTGTGAAAACTTTGGGCTCTTCGCCGTCAATATCTGGATCAAAGTCAACATCAGCCGCATCTTGACGTTCAACATCAACAACACATTCGTCTTCAACAGAGCCTAATCCATCAACTGGTGATACTGAGATGAGCAGGGTGCTGTCATGAGAAACAGGCCTTATGGCCAAATCTAAATTCGGATACAGGAAAATCCAGCAGCATTAGCGTAAATAGCTGACATTGTAGTGATCGTTTGGTTCCATCCAAATCATCGGTATAGCAAATCGAAAAGAAGGCCTCTGTTGATCTGATCTCGTAATAAGCTGCAACAACTATAACAAGCCACATATGGTGCTCAAGTTTTATCTTGATCTCCCAAAGGACAACCGAAATACAGCTTATAAATTTTCGAGATTTCTGGAGTGATTTTCTTTCGCTGCCCTGACAATGTAAATTGCCCACAAATGTGACAATGTAAATTGTCCACATATGTAATTTTTGCAATTTCTAGACATTAGGTAAGTTAATTTTATTGAAATAATTACCCTGAAAATAAAGAAACAGTATATTTCACACTGAAACTATATATTTGTGCAAAAAACACACATACATTATCTCAAGAGTCAGACGTGCTGGAGAAAAACTAAACACAGGTTTGGAATCATCGTGAAAAACTACATCTAGTAAGCCTAAAATTAAAACTGGTGCAAATTCATTGTTGACCAGTGTAATAATTCTCAATCATTTTTATATGGCAAAAACCATACTTTTTAAGTATGGTTAAAAATTCTAAAAAAAGATACCCGTAACTAACTTAGTTGTTCATAATATTCCTAACATAATATTCATGGCATGTTGCTCCCCCACAGTTTTCAAAGTAACTAAGCTAAACAAAAACAAAGTAGAAGTTTCTTAGTGTTTATAAGTTCATCTGCAAGTAACACGCAACCTGAGTGCTTGTTTATTCTAACTTTATTTTTAAATGTTGGGAGAAAATAATAAATGACCTTCTAAAGGTAGCAATACATTTTAAACTTTAATAATAATTATTTAAAATATTATGTGAAAATAAATACAAATTCACTAAATATTTACAAGCAAAAAAACTATTTGAAATATTATTTATAGCAACAACAAAAAAAAAGTATAAAAAACTATTTCATTTTTTCTTTCAGATATTTGCTTCGAAACGTTCTTTTAAGATTTTAAAATGGAATTAGAATATATAAGTACTCAGGTCACGAACAGTTCTAATTATTTAGTTGCTCTGGGATTTTTAAAAAAAGATAATTTTCAAATTGCCACCTAAATCGTGCATATTGTATATAAATGTATACCAGTAATTTTATTAGGTTCTAAAATTAGAGATCGCAATAATTCAATTTGTATACTTACATACAAAAAAAACAATAGTAAAATAAAAAATTAACTTTTAAGATGAATACACAAAAACACATCACCATAACAGTTTTACTTCTAAAATAAATACCAAAAACTAAGCATGGAAATCTCGAAACTATTTTTGTTTCGATACGTTACGAAACGAGATTCGTAACGGAACTCCTCAAAATGTTTTTGAGTTACGAGCACGGTGGTTTAATTTTAAGCATTTGCGGATATTTATTATGCGCATGCGCTACTTTAAAAACAACAACAACATCGAAACTTTGTTTTTTTTTTTTTTTGTAATTGTCTTTTACCGTAACCTAATAAAAAAAGGTCATATCATTGCTTTGAAGATGTATATACCAAATATAAGTTTATAAACTGATAAAATGTGTGGCCAAGGAAAACACTTTTTATTTGAAATGCTTAAATTTATAAATACGCAGGAAAGTCGGAAATTATATTATGGTCAACCTTACTACTAAAACATAAAAATTAAGCGTTTATTAGAATTTTTGTGCTTTAAAGCTATATATATTTAAAAAAAAGATAGTTTTAACTTTATAATAAAAAAGAAATCCGGGTACTGTTTTAAGTTTGAAAATTTTGAACATTAAATCTTATATTTTAGCAGTAAAAAAACACGTAAAAATAACTGAGTCTCATGATACAAAACTAAAAACATTATGCAGAATAAGTGGAGAAAGTCTAGATAATGAAAGTGTTCTTTTAACAAAACATATTGTTAGAATAGAGTTTTGTTCTTTATCCGAATCGATAAGGATCACCCAAATATGGATCCTCAAAAAATGTGTTATAGATGCTTTTTAATATTAAGAAATATTGAAAAAGGTTCAAACACTGAACTAAGAATCTTGGCCTGAAACTAAGATCTTGGCCTGAACTAAGATCTTGGCCTGAAAAAAAACTAAGATCTTGGCCTGAAAATTGCAATGTAACTGAATGTGTTTGCTTTAAACCCTGTAAAGGATGAAAAAAAAAAGAAAAAGATAAGTGGAAGACCTTTAAGTATTAGTTATAGTGAGAATATTTGGATTAACATAATAAATAACATACAATCTAAACTTTTGCCCCAAACAAAATTTAATCTTAAACTGCAAGATATCAACTGCAACTTAAACCCCATGTGCATCTTTGTGTGTACTATTTGCAACGACATTATTCATAAACCGATTATTATAAAAAACTCTCTTCATTCATTCTGCGCACTATGTCAATTACCACTTATCATTGGCTAACTAATATCAAAAACAAAATGCCCTAAATGTTCCTTTTCAATTCCAAGTGATGGGTTAATTTCATCAACCAATGTCATTGATATGATAGAAAATTTGTAAGAAGTATGCAAACAAGGTTGTGGTAGATTGTTTATAGTCACACAACTGTCAGAACGAAAGAATCATCAAAAACCTTGTCAGACAACTCCGATATCAAGTTCAACAACATTATCAATATCATTGTCATCAACTTCACAAATATACTTTTCAGATATATTTGCATTGAATTCAACAAGTGTTATATCAAGAATTATTGAAGATGCTTCTCTGCATGTAATAAAACAAAAAAATCTCTCAAACAACATCCAATCTAATTGAGTTTCCGACAGGTGGACCAAGGGTAAGACTATCTTTACAAAAACAGAGACTGTAAAATTACTATAACAAAACAAAAATGCTTTTAATTTTATAATAGGAAACTATAGTATGATTTTTTGAATATTTTAAATAAATTACACAACAATTTAGCTCTTACGCTTAACATCAACACCAATAGCCTACATAGAAAGTTCAGATGTATGTTTACGCACAATTCGCAGACGACAATTACAGCTAATGTGAGTAAAACATGTGGAGAAAGCATCAGTTCTACAATCAAGCAAACTGCTACTCTTTTGAAATCTTTTAATGAAAATGAAAAAGAATATATTCTGAGCAAATCAAGTATTTCAAAAGCCAAAATATCTGCTGAAGAAATGATCACTTTAAAAGCAAACATGAACAATACTTATGTCAACATGAAAATATTATCTAGGTACACAAGATTGCAATTATTATATAAAAATCTTGAAAAGACAAATTCAATACTTTTAATAGTTATTGATAATAAAAAAAACACATCATTTTAGGTGGTTGAAAAACAACAATGTAATATGTGCTTCTAATTCAAAACAAAGAATATTGGCTAAGAAATAGTCATGTGATGATCTTATTGTTGAAATCGCTCCATTTATGGTTGAAAAAAAAGATTCAAATGGTTCTTATGAAATCAAGGAATTGCCACGTGCATATATCGAAAATCTACAAGGACATATAATAATGTACTAGATAGACTAGATAGGTACAAACAAATCTTTTTAAAAAAATACTTTAACATACTACAATTAAATTACTTAAAAATACTACAATAAATTAAATGCAATCCTATAAAACAAAAACTAATTTTTCTTGTTATAATTTTAGCAACAACCTCTTATTATACAATAAGATTAAAGACAACGAAATCCATATAAAAATAGGAGGTGACTATGGAGGTGATTCATTCAAATTGTTCTATCAAGTAGCGAATGTGGAAAAGCCTAATGCCAAAACTAATACTACAATATTTAATATATTTGAGGCAAAAGATTACAGCACAAATTTGAAAATTTCATTTCAATATTTACATCAGAAATTGATTTGTTTCAAGAAATGATTTAGAAGTAAGAACATATTACAAACAAAATAATTCACTTATTTAAGCACACTAAAATTCAAAAATATCCAACCAATATTTGTCATAAACAGAATCATCAACTATTCGTTTCTTAACACAATTGTCAGGATTGTGATAGATTACAGTTTCTTTTTAAAGAAATGTATAATAATTTAACTCTGTTTAATTTTTAGAGAAAAACAGATTCTCCTTTTTGTATTCGGTGATTATGAATTCTTATGTGCAATTTATGGAATAATTGGTGCAACTGGTGAGAACATATTTAATACAGATTACTTTAAAAAAACTCATCTGGGCTAGATACATGCAGCATGATTTATTTTGTTTTCTTAACACAAACTTGTTCAATTACTTTAGGTTGACACTCATGCCTGTTTTGCAACATCACAAGTCAACGAATGTCAAATCCAATTAACGATAACATTGAAATGCGATCACTTAAGTTACTGGACTTATCTCTAGCAAAATCTAACAACCATGGTGCAGATCCCAAGTTTGCCAAGTTATGTGAAAATGTTATTGACCACCGGTTGTTCAATGTGCCACTTGAGCAGGTGCTTTGCTTTTATTCATTATTCACATTATTTTGATTTTATTTATTCGGCATTATTCGCAAATTCACATGAATAATAAACAAAATAATACAATCTTGTTTACGATTTATACATTTATTGGTGGGGTAAATATAAATGGTGGTGTATGCAATTGTAAATGATAATATAAACTTTCTTGTACTATTAGATAGGAGTTCCTGCTTTTCATATATCACTTGTTTTATACTTTTATAGTTTTTCAACATCTTAGAAGACCTTGTCACACAATTGACATAAAAATTGCAGTTCAAATGGCAGTAACCAACCGAACGCTTGGCTGTGAGGAATTTAATGCATATAGAGAGCACCAGCACCAAATAAATCAACTTCAAACAAGTATTCAAGAACTTGAAGATAAAAGACGTGTTATAACAGAAGCACTTGAAATGCAAATACTTTTTAATCCTAAAAACGAAGAAAAAGTTAAATTAGTACTTGAACCTCACGTGATTCACTTTGGTAAGAAAAAGAAAGAACAGGTAACTACTTTAACTTTTATTATTTACTAAAAATATTTAATTTAGATTGGTAATTAAACCCGGAATGATACAGTTGAGAATCTTACACATTGGAATATCTAAGTTTCGTTTTGTTGATTAGCTTTTTTTGAATTTATCTTTAAAAAAATATTTAATCATTGATCTCAGAACTGAAAATACTGCTTGAAGCAAATCATTTAAAGAAATCATTTGGGCCACTTGTAAACAAACTTGATAAGGTATTTAACTCATTAGGAGCACAAAGACAGGCATGTCACGGGAAAAGTTTTGTTGGTAATCATGTTAACAAAATGTTAAAGGTAAAACAAT
The DNA here is from genome assembly GCA_014706445.1 of Hydra viridissima. Taxonomy (NCBI): domain Eukaryota; kingdom Metazoa; phylum Cnidaria; class Hydrozoa; order Anthoathecata; family Hydridae; genus Hydra; species Hydra viridissima. The sequence goes on from QPEY01000267.1 coordinate 113,261, forward strand.
ATCTAATATATATTTCCTAAATTTATAAAATCTACTCTTTACTAAAAACAAAGTTTACATAAATTTAAATTTAAAGTACGGTATAAATATATATACATTTGTCTATGTGTGTGTAAGTGGAGTAGATAGCTAATACTAACATTATTAGACATAACTAGATACATAATTAACAGCAGTTACTACATATAATACATATTTCACAATTATTTTATATATAAAATTAGGAGAAAAGTATCTTTGAACTTAGTTACTCCATACCAAACCTTGTAGTCGAACTTGGGTTCAATGACACTGATATACACAGAGAAACTATTAAAGTTTGTAAAAACTGCGAGGTACTCTTCTCTTAGTTCGGAATATGTCACAAGTTTATTAACTCCTGTAATTAGTTCAATGAAGATAACAAACAGGACCTTGGTATGTCATATGTTATAATTTGGCAAAACACAATAAATAGAGAAAATCATTTTTCTTATTTGATCTTTATCTTTGTTTTTTTTAATGATTGTTATATATATATATATATATATATATATATATATATATATATATATATATATATATATATATATATATATATACACACACACACACATATTACTGGTTACAGAAAATCGAGTCAAATATTTCATGAAGTACTTCCGTGAAAACTGGCCAAATGCTTCAATCACACCCAAGCTTCATATGCTGGAGTACCATGCATTACCTTTCATTAGAAAATGGGGAGTAGGACTAGGTACTTATGGAGAGCAAGGTGGAGAAAGTATTCATGCTGAAATCAACCGCATGAAGAGTACCTACTGCCTGCTATTAGAGCAGCCATGACAAAGGCTAACATGCTTTTAGGACTGAAAAGAAAAGACAGAAGAGAAAAGACTGAGAAGAAAAACTCAGATATCAAACCTCAATTGTGTCACAACAATAAAAAAGATAAAAGAAATAGAATTTGGGATCAGATATTGTCTTATAGTTATTTATATAACTATTAAATATCTAGCCACAATATTAAGCAACATTAAAATAACTTAATTTACTGAAACAAATTATTAGTGTGGCTTCAAACTAACTGTTTGCTTTTTATGTTATCTATATGTATAGATAAAAAAAATATCAATCAATTAATCAATATCAATCAATCAATTTATTTCGTGTTAAGGATGTTACAAAAAAAACACAGGTCATTGCAAATAGTTATTTACTAATAAAACGCAATTACCTAAATAACATAAAGAAAAGACAAGAGAAAAACTTAAGAAATAAACTAGTCACAGTAAAAGTAGGGCTTTACAAAAATTTATAAGTAACACTTATAAAGCACACTTTTAAAAGAGTTAAAATATAGGTCAAATATTTATTATAGTGTATTCACATGTACATACATATATACAGATATAAACAAATAAGAAATTAGAAAATGTACTTAAACATAAAGAAAAAAGTTATAGAGGTAAAGAATAACGTTAAGCGTAATTTTTTAGGTAAAAATGATGGAGTGACATTAAGAACAGATTCTTGGATTTAAGGATAAAATCTGTTTTTAGGGTGTACAGAAGGGTGTTCCAAAAAAGGATACACTGATATGTAATGGAATTTATTCCATGTTTAGTTGTCTGTTTTTGTTGGATGGTTAAGTTGTTAAAATTGTCTGATCTTAAGTTATACCCACACGTTGTCCTGCTATTAAAGTAGTTACGAAATACGGAAGGAAGGAGACCGAGTTGTTGATCCCAGATAAATAAACAATTTAGAAACTGGATTAAATCATAGAAACGAAGAACTTTGGATGTAAGATGGAGGATGTCAGTAGGGAAGTCTCTTGGACAGAAATGAATTATTCGCATTGCTCTATTTTGAAGCGAAACAATTTTAGAAAGACAGACGGTTTTAGATTGTCCCCAAACTTGGCATGCATATTGTAAATGTGAACCAAAAATTGGGTGATATATAGATAGTAATGTTTTAAAATTAACGTAGTGTCGAATTTTTGCTAACATGCCGCTGGAACGGTTTAATTTCAGAGTAAGTTATTTATATGTGCTTTAAATGAAAGTTTCATCTGTCACAACACCAAGATAAGTTATGTTACTAAGCAAAGGCATCTTTCGGCCACTTATTCTAAAGTTTAAGTATGTTGGAAGACTTGTTAGTTTTTTAGAAAAGTTAGTTTTAATTGTTATTGACTTGAGAATGCCTTTCGTTATCCAAGGTTTATTATCACTAGTTACTTGGTCTTTTGTCAATTTTTTATAAGGGGCATGTTTGTTCAAAATACAATCAAAAATTTCGATTAACTTTTAAATGGAGTAATTGACATCATTTTCTTCTTTTATAAAGTCATCCCATTCAACATTTGAAATATCTCGGATAAATTCATCTTTTTTAAAGTTTTTAAAGCACCTCCTAAAAATAGGTTCAGGTGAGGTTTGCGTTTTGGAATGCGGCATTATCATAAACTGAGCAAGATGATCAGATATTGAAGCGGTAAGATTGCCTGTTTTTAGCATTTATTATTTCAATGAATATCGATTCGAGTTGTTTATTTTTAACCAGGATCAAGTCAGTTCTAATTTTGAAGTTTAAACTAGACTTAATATACATCAAAGCACCACCCTTTTTAGGTTTAGTTGGCGTGTACACGGTTACATATCCGTCTAAGTAAATATTAGTTATAGAGACATCGTTATCATGCAGATTAGATTCAGTTATTCCAGTAATATAAGGCATATTATTAAAGATGCTAATAGTATTTTAAAATCGTCAATATGATATGGTAGTGAAGATATATTTAAATGGAGATAACTTACAGAATTTCGGGTTAACTCGTTGTACCTAGGAACATCTACATATTTGCAGTTGATTGAAGTATAAGATGAGTCATTGAGGTTCCCAAAAAGGTTTTTCAAACTAATTACCAAGATAACTCAAGATCAGAAATATTAGAGAAAGGAAGAAATGTTTTTGTACAGATTAGGCAGTACCAAAGTAATTAAAGTTTTGTCAACTCGATTACATTTTATGTGTATCCACTTGTCACATAAATCACATTGGATAGCTGATTGTTTTTTAGCTACCGCTCTAAAGCATATACCACAAGGCTTTTTCACTACCATCAAAAGTTACAGAAAAAAGATCGTTAAAAAAAAAAAGAAAGAAATCTAAGTGAAAAAATCTAAGTGAGTTGCATAAAAAAGAAGAGCAAGAAAAAAAGTTTATGTATAATATGTATATATAAGTATATTTAGAGTTGTTAGTGGGTTAAGAAAATTGAACCCAACCCAACCCAACCCAACCCACTGCCACATGAACCCAACCCAACCTATGGGTTGACCCACGGAGTGCATGCAAACATGTATAATTATACCGTTAAATTGGCGACATTTTAATACATTCTAGCCTATACAACCATATTAGATACAAATAATATGTTGTTACTCAGTTACTGTCACTATATGTGTTAGTAAGCAAACTAACAAAGAACAGCTTTNGCAATGCTTAGTGAGAGAAAATGTTTATACAGTTCATTTGACAAAACTCTTTTTAAAAGTACAGATCCGGCGTACAACAAAAAGAAGCAAAACTCTGTAGCTTCTTATCTGTCAACATCATTTACTTCCCTTGGTTGCCTCGCAAATTCAGTTGGCAAACACCCATTTAAAGCACCATGCAGGTTCGATAAGTGAGTCCTTTGCTGCATAGAAATACGTCCTTTTTTTCCACTTATCAAAAATCCAATTAATCTCCTCACAACACCGAGACAAACTAAGTGCATATAGCCTAAAAGAAATGCTTTGATGCATGAAATTCCAGCCTCTACTAAAGGTGTTTGATTTCTTTGATGATTGGAATAGCCGAAGTTACTAAAAACCAATTTATCTCTCTTAACCATATTTTCTTCTGAAAGAAATACTACACGTCAATTGACATATGTACCAACAATTTCACATCGCTCGCATGAGTTGAATCCCGAGTGAAGCACAATTGACTTCATAAAAGCTCTGGCTGGAGCATCACAGAGAAAAGAACTATTGGAAGCAAATAATTTTTTTATTGAAGATTATACCAATGGTATGCAAGTCTTTATTAGTCATTCAAAAAATCATACAAAAAAATATTCAAAGAATTGGGCTTACTGACACCACAAGACAATGAGCAAATGAATATATCACTAGTAGAAAACTGGAATAATATTGGCCATAATTGGCAACTTGAAGATTTAAACAATGGAAGTCCATCAACATTAAAGGCGGATTTCCAATAGTCGAAAAATATCGCGCGGCGCGACATTTTTCGCTGCTCCACATGCAGAGATGAATCAATACAGGGAAAACTATTTCGCTGCGAAAAAACCCGCTGCGCAAATAGTTGAAAGTTTATTGACTTTTCGCTCCTCGACTATTTATCGTTTCAAAACAAACCAATCACGTTACTTAAATGAAAAATAATAAAAATAAAGATGGGTAATTCTGATATAGAATTGATAAAATATAATGAGAATGAACCAAATGAAGATCAAATTGGAGTTGGATTTGATAAAGAAAGCTTTATTGAGGCTGTTCGCAAATTTCGGTGTCTCTGAAACACAAGTGAAAAAGGCTACAAAGATATAAATATGAAAGTAAATTCATGGAAACAGCTTTCAGTAATTTTTCATCAAGATGGTATAAATCTTTATTTTGCTTTATATATATATATATATATATATATATATATATATATATATATATATATATAAAATTTATAAAGCTTTTTTTAATTCATTAATTTAAAATAAAATAAGTACTTNTGAAATTAAAGAGTAATGATAAGAAACCCTCTGTATTGCCTACTCTAAAATTATATGAGGATTCAATATTTTTTGATGATAAAGATGGTAAACCTGTAAATACTAGATTTTCGAATGTTATTAGTACTAAAGACCCGCGTTTTAAAGAAAGGAACAATGTTGCTGAGAAGGTTATTTATTATTCTGAATGGATTAATGACATTGGATTGAGGAAACCTATTAAATTGTTATTTAATGATCCTAATTCTGTGCGTAAATTTAAATTTGTTAATACTCAAGGTAATTCTTGTGGACAATTTCTTCAGTCTGATCAGACGTTGGCTGTTCAGAAGAAAGAAGGTTTTTTTGATCAAAGTTGGAATGTTTTAAATACTTATCCTGTTGATTATAGATTTGGTCATATTGAAATGCCCCATCATGGTTTAAAGAATTTGTTAGCTCGTAGTATTATTAGTGTTAACGATGATAAACGTAAAGATATTCAATATCCTGTTGGTTTGCATAGATGTTATTGGCAGGATACTGGTGAAAAAGAGTATGCTGCTGGTAATTTGGATTGTGTTTTTGCTGCTATTACACCTTATTGTACTGATTCTAAAGAGCCATTTGGTAATGAGCAATGTTTTGATACGTTTTTGCAACCATATTCGGAATTTGATAGAAGTGCTGTATTATGGAAAAATAGGCAGAATTATGATTGTATTGCTGGTGATACATTTGTTGAAAGTACTTCTAATACTTATTGGAATAATTTACCTAATGTTATGCCATTTTCTGGTAACAAAAATTGCAAGATGTTAATGTTTTGTGTTGATCCTGCCTATAGTGAAGGTGAAATTTTGCCTACTACTGTTAGGGGTCGTATTAGATTAACACATACTGTGCAAGTGTATAAACGTGAATGGGTGTTTGATCGAATGAAGTTAAATCCTCCTGATCCGAATTACACTAGAGCGAAACAAGTACAATGCAAGTTTTGTTCAGATTCTACGTTTATTACCACTACTATGCCTACACCTTTTGTTAAGGGTAATCCTCAGTTAACATTTTTGAATTGTTATCAGAAAGTATTTTTACCTGCTTTTACTACTATGTTTATTGGAGTTGTTAATGATGATGAGGAAAGTGAAGAGCCAATGAATAAACGTTTTAAAGTTTAAAATTGTATTTCGTTTATATGTTTATCAAATACATTATGTTCTATGCTAATGTTTTCTTTTCTTGCTTTTGATAAAATAAATAAAAGTTCAGGATTGAGCTTTGCGTATTCTGATAACTCCTCCTCTTTAATCCAATCGAACAATGGTTTCCCTAAGAAGAGTATGACGCAGCGATTTTCAAAGGCTTTATACTCATTTGCATGCCATTTAAGTATATCCTCTTTGTTATCGCTGTTCATCGTTATCATTACAGGATGCGGGTCGACAGGTAGTGGATCTTTATATTTTATGTCCGTTGTTAAGGTGGGCGCTCCTTCTAACAATTGTTTCATTAATTGTACAACGCCAGCATGCTCGAATATAAATTCATCGCATCTGTAAACTATACAATTAACTAATGATTGTAGAAGGAAAGGCGATGGGTTTGCGCTCATCGGACAATTCCAGTAACCTATTTCATGAGGAAGGAATCCCCCATATAATAGGTTAGCGAAAAAAGATTTTCCACCATCTGATGTCCCGCATAAGATCAATCCTTTTTTTTTGAAATTTTCATTAAATAAAAAACGTGCTAATAAAGTAGTTAATCTATTTACAGTTAACATGTTTTGTTGTGCTATGTTGCGCAAAATATATATGACCGCGCCAAGTCTGCTTCTATCAGTGCATTCAACTATTCTTGTTAATATTACATTACTATCTCCATATTGTAAATAATTTTGTCGGAATATAGTTTTTTTGGTTGATTCTAAGTCTCCTGTCATCATTCGTTCTAGGAGTCTTAGGTTCTGACATTCCTTTAATTTTAAGTCATACTGTCGACTATTCATAATTTTGTTTGTGACTAGGTAGTCTATGAATAGTTCTCTAGTTTGACTTTTCTTTGACTTTCTTTCAGTTCTTATTGTGTTAGTGCTATTTACATTGCATTCTATTATACAATTGTTATTTATGTGTTTAAACAATTTTATCAAAATATTTAAGCACGTTAGCGAAGTAATTACTGTCATTAACGTGCTTAATTTCAATTGTGGTGTTACAGCTGGTACAATTAGATCCGTACCTTCGGTTGTTGATGTCATTGCATCCTAGACATCCAAATCTTCTTGATTTGAAAAATCGACGTCGGATGGTAAGCGACATGTTGTCAAACGATCTGTCTTTGGGTGTGAAAACTTGTACCCCAACCAAGACATGAGTGTGCTCTTTCCCATCAAACCTTGACGATCTTCCGTCAGCGTACTCGCATTTTTGATGGCTCTTTTGTCTGATTGGTACGCAGCACACTGTCGAGGTGGTGTGATCAAACCAAATCGATTCGTTAGGTTTTCCCGTGGTGATGACATGTAAAATATCGAATCCCCTTGACAGATCTGAATTAAATATAAATAATTCCTATACAAAGTATTTATTTTGTTCTTTGGTATATTGAATTAATTAAATGTAATATTAATAACACTTACTGTTTTATCGAGTTCCATTAGCGGTGTGTCCATAATTTTTTGTAGTTCGTTTGATTTAGACGTATCGTTTTCATTTACATGTTCATATTCTGGTTCGATTTCTTGATGTTGCGGTATCTCTTCATCATCGGAAATTTCAATTATTTTAGATTGCTTTTTTACTGGTTGATTATGTGCGTCCTTGCTGCCGCATTGGTGCATATCATCTGCCAGTAATTGTTCTAGTTGACTCTCTGTTATGCCTAGTTCATCAGAAACCATCGGCTTTAGTTCACTTGCCTGTTTGGCATAATCGTTAGCTTCTTTAGGGTTCAATGTTGTGTAGCTTAGTTCCATGAGAATTTCATGAGCCTCCATTTGATTGTTGCAACTTTCCAGTTGTTGTTTTAATAGTTTTATCTTCTTTTCTCTTGCGCGTATCACTTCAGTTGGTATTTCGGCTTTTCGTTTTACTAATTTTGTGTTAACCATTTTATACAAACTGGTAGAGTTTCTAGCTGCTTTCTGTTTGTTAACTTTGTTTTAAATGAAATGAATTTAGTATGAATTTACTTTTATATACTGGATTATAATAATCCTTTTTCCTATTGGTTCAAAACCGGTTTATTTCTTGTCAGCTTATATTACGAAACATTTACAAGTTACTCACCGACCACCCATCCGACCATCCCCGCCGGCCGCTTCCACTATGAGATCTCATAGTATAGCGGCCGGCGGGGATGGTCGGATGGGTGGTCGGTGAGTAATTTGTAAATGTTTCGTTAGCTTCTTTAGGGTTCAATGTTGTTTATTCAAGGACAAAATTGATGACGAATGCTTCATACTCAAGTCAGCAGCAGATATGTAGATATCGTGAAGTTTTTCATTTATATCTCTATATGATGTCACGGTCATAGGTAGACACATGTTCATCATGGTACATTAACATGTTGATTTCCACGGAATTCTCTTTTCTTTTTCTTATTTATACTTTTATATACTGGATTATAATAATCCTTTTTCCTATTGGTTCAAAACCGGTTTATTTCTTGTCAGCTTATATTACGAAACATTTACAAATTACTCACCGACCACCCATCCGACCATCCCCGCCGGCCGCTTCCACTATCAGATCTCATAGTATAGCGGCCGGCGGGGATGGTCTACATATCTGCTGCTGACTTGAGTATGAAGCAGGCTGTCAATAACGTTCGAAAATCGATAAATAGTACTGCAAACAATAATGATATTTTAGACACTGACATTGCAATAGATGGGTCTTGGCAGAAAAGAGGACATTCTTCGCTTAATGGTGTAATTACAGGGGCTTCTCCTGTTAACAAAAAAGTGATAGACTATTATGTATACACTAAGTTCTGTTCTTTTTGTGCAAGGCAGAAAAAATATAAGTTAGGATATGCTCACTACATTGGGGACGAAGATATTGAGTCTCTTAAAATAGTTCTTGAATCCAAACCATATGGAGAAAATTTATTACCTCAAAAGTTAGAATGTGTTGCCCATGTTCAAAAACGTCTTGGAGTACGTCTTCGCCAGTTTCGAACAGATATGAAACAAAAACCATTATCGGACATGAAAATGATATCTGGGAAAGGAAGACTAACAGACAAAATAATTAATAAAATGCAAAATTACTTTGGAATGGCCATTAGAAAAAATACTTCTGACTGTTGGAATGGTGACAAAGTAAAGGCACTTTACAATATGAAGAAATCTGTACTTGCAGTGTTATGGCATTGAACAAATATAACAGATAATAACATTCGTCATCAATTTTGTCCTTGAATAAATAACAGTTGGTGTACATTTTGGGATGAAAATAAATCTCACTATATATCTTCTGTAAACATACCAATAACACTTCATAATGCAATAAAACCGATTTTTATAGATTTATGTTCTGAAAATTTGTTAAAACGATGTCGACATGGTTCTACCCAAAATTCGAACAAAGCATTTAACCAAATAATTTGGAAAAGGTGCCCTAATGATGTATTTGTTTGTAAAGAAATTTTAGATACAGCTGTGGCATCAGCTGTTATTCATTTCAATGGTGGAATGTCTGGTTTTTCAAAAGTTTTTAAGATTTTAAATCTAAAATTTGGATGTTATGGTAATTATAGTTCATGTAAAATAGACAGCCACCGCCAACGTCATTTTAAAAGAAAATCTTCTGAAGCTTTTAAAAAGAACAGAGAAATGCTAAAAGGTGTCAAAAAGGGATTTATTGATAAGGAAAAGGATGTTGAAGGTGGAAAATCTTACTCTCCAAGAAAATATTAGAAAATATTTTTATATATTTTTTAAATGTGTTTTTTTACATTATTGTTTTTTTTCTATAAACTCAAAATGGGTTTTCTTAAAAAGTATAAAAGTAATTAACTTGAAATTTTTAGGGAGTGCTCCTTAACAATTACTTAAGGGACTGTAGCAGAATTAAACAAAATTAATGGTATTATTTTAAGTTTGAAATAATTATCTTAAATAAAAATTGGATTTTTATTTTGCTTCGATTGCTTTTATCCGCAATTTTTTATATAAAAATTTTTATAAAAAAATTCTGCTACAGTCTTTTTGTGTAAGAATCATAAAGATATCCTAAAATTTTTAAGTTCATTGGATGTATTTCTAGGAGTTATACAGTTTTAAAATTGTGTTTATATTTTACTTTTTTTTTGCTGGCTCAGCAAAACAAAACAAAATTTATAGTTTTTTGGAGTGTATTTGTTAGTAAAAATAATTATTTTTTTCATTTAAAGTTATTTTTAAAACATTTATCTTTAAAATGCAGAAATTGTTTTTTTAACCATAGCGCCACCTAAAAAGGTGTTAAGGAGACAAGGAGTTTGTTTAAATCATTCATCTAAGTATGTGTAAGAAAACTATAAGTCTTTAAGTAAATATAGAGTAGAGGTTAAAGGCACTATTAACATTTATAAATATTTTTACCAACAGGGTTCAGTTCGACTGCTCATTTTGTTGATACAAGGTTTTAAAAAGACATTGATTGAGCTCTCAATTTGTTGATTTTGTCAATTTTGTTGATACAAATTTGTCAATTTTGTTGATACAAGGTTTTAAAAAGACATTGATTGAGCTCTCAATTTGAAAGGCCATATAGTTGTAACTAAACCTCCATTACATTTATATATAATATAATTATTTACAATCCTTTCTTAATCTCATTATGTCTAATCTTGCTAATAAACGTAGAGCACAAACAAGTGCCATCCATTCATTCAGGATCTTCTAAGCAAATTAGTAGCCTTACGGTCAGTAGTTTGCACGGGGATTTCTTGAATTGAGTTGACGAGTCTTAAAAATACAGCCATCGATAAGTATTTAAAAATTACACAGTTTGATTTTGATGTACCATCTTTGATTGAAGCGGATTAGGATTTACAGAAAGAAGAAATTACGAGTGTGGAGTTTACCATCTTTTATGAGCGATCCATTTTAGGAATAGAAGATTTTATTAATAAAAATAATGTGCAAGATATAAGTTCAAATAAGATTATTAGCAAGAAAATTCAGCTTCCAACTCTAAAATTAGAGTCATAACGGTATACAGGAAAATTGGCAAACCTTTTATGAAAGTTTTGATTGCACTATAAATAAGAGTATGGAATTATCTGATATACAAAAAATGACATCATAGAAATTTAGTAAAAGGTAACGCCTTAACTGCCGTTTCAGGACTAACTTTATCTAAGAAAAACTATATGAAGCTTTTAATATGTTAAAAAATAAATTCTTCAATAAGCAATTAGTTATTTCCATTCAAATGAAAAAACTATTATCGCTCGAAAGAATTCAGGATGCTAGAAATATAAACGACATAAGAAAAATGTTTGATACAATAAAAATACAAATTCGGAGTTTAGAAATCTATCAGTAGATGAAAATTTGCATGGATCAATTTTAATCTCTATTTAATCCCTCCTCCTCGTCTTCCAGATTTGTCACAAAGTTTCGTAGTTCGCTTTCTGATGAAATGATAAATGTTTTCATTTTAAAATAATATATTAAAAGATCTTCAGAATATATACTTTTTTTTTTTTAGTTTTTGCGATAGGTACCCCAAGAATTCTTTATGACAGAGCACCGCGGAAGGGCATTTAACCGCGGAAAAGCATTTAACTAAAGTTCACCCCTTCTTCCTAACCGATGTCAGTTAGGAAGCCACTTATTAAATAAAACTTGTTCGTTAAAAGATTCTGATAAGAAAAATATTTAAGTACTAAGAAATATAAAAATGTAAATTTTTTAAAAATTTATTATGAGTTATAAATCGAAATATATAGAATTAAAAAAAAATAAAAATAAGAACAATGTTTAATTATCAACTAGATAGTTTAATTTTTTAATTTATAACAAAGTTTTATCAAGACTCCGATTTTTTCTCGGCTCCGACGGAGTTTTTTATCGATTTTTCTTGACTCTGTTGTTAATCGATTTTTGATCCTTTGCTCATTAGATTTTTTTAAAGTTACACCCTTAAAACATATGGTAACAGTAACCTAAATCCATTGAAACTTCCGGGGTCACATCATTTTATACCTAAAGCCTATATTTGTGAATAGTGATGTGCCGGAACCAGTTTATGCCGAGTCACCAATTCCGGGTACCCGGCTGAAAAACCGGGTCCAATTCCGGGTACCCGGCACCGAGTCCATTTTTTTAAAATTTGGAATACAAACTTGTGAAATCTTTAGCGATGAACTATTCACACAAAATACGCTTTTTACGCTAACTAACCAAAAGTTATATGGCGGTAAAGGTAAGGGGCCTGAGTTGCAGGGGCCTGAGTTGCAGGGGCCTGAGTTTTTTTAAAAGTTGTGCAACAGTTTTTTTATAACTATACTTAGTTTAAAATTATCTTTCTCTCCTGGTGGTTCGGGCCTAAATAATATTTTTGTGGAAGGGGGCAAAATTTGAAGTTCCGCCACTGAAAGTTTTATTAGGGAAAGTAAAAGATTAAGAGAGACAAATAATTCCAAAAAAAGGGTAGACTTTCTCGGCTGTAGTGTTATTAAAGTAAACAAATTTAAACAAATAAAAAGAACTTAAATAACATTCATTTGCTGTATCTTATTTTAATTGTTTTATTAACATTAGATTGTAATGAACAAACATTAGGTATTCTCCGTTATCTGCTTTTAATCTGCTCCTTGTTGCTTCGTATATATCCCCACCAGCACTAAATATCCTTTCACTTTCTATTGATGATGGAGGGGCTGTAAGATATTTTAATGCCATCAGTTTTAGTTTTTTAAATTGCATTCCATATTTACTCCACCACAAAAACGGAAAACCTGTATTTTCTAAAAGAGGCAGAGATAAACATTTCTCTATTTCTTGAGTAATTGCAGACCTAAATATTGTTTGCTTCTTATTTATGTCAGCAACTACAATATCTACTAGTTCGCTTTCTGCCTCGGAACATTTTTTCACTCTGCTTTCATAAAAGTTCTCATAAAAGCTACATCTTTAAAACAATCATCAATGCTAATGAATCCGGTAGACGCTGGAGCTTTTACAATTGGAACATCGTCAGAGTCAAAAACATTTTGCGCTCCTTGCATTTCTTTCCATGCTTCTTTAACCCACTCTATAATAACATTTTCATCTGCATGTTGATAAAGTAATTTATATCGTGGATCCAAAAATGTTGATACACATAACATTTTATTAAGCAAAAGTTTATCAAGTCTTTTAGTAACAGATTTTATTAGTTCATCAATCATCGTCATAATCCCAGCGTATTTATCACATGATGTAGCTTTTTGTAATAAAACTTTTAATGCCAGAACAGATGGTATAATTATTGCGCAAGTTTCGTCCCTCCTACCACATTTTTTTTGTTAAGTTTTCAAATGGAGCAAGAATGTAAACAAGTTTTTCGACTATTCCCCATTGATAATTAGTAGGAAGTGTAATTTCATCAAACTCTGCTGCATAAGTGGCCAAACGAACGTTTTGTTCAAACGTTATTTGTAGCATTTCAAATGAACTGTTCCAGCGAGTTGGAACATCTTGTTTCATTTGGTGAGGTTCAGTACTTAATTGCTGCTGAATTGATTTTAATTTTGCACATGCTATTGGTGAATGATTAAAATGGGTCGTTGTTCCTCTGCATAAAGTTAAAATTTCCTTGGTGGTTTTTTGGCTAAATGTTGAGTCATGAATACATAGCTGCAAAGTATGGATAAAGCATGGAATTGATGTCGTTCCACTGTTTTTTACTGCAGCCTTCATATTGCTTGCATTATCGGTAACAATAAGATAAATTTTGCTTAACGGGATTTCAAATGATTCTAAACCTTTTTGTAAATACTCTTTTATATGAACACCTGTGTGATTTTCCGGAAAATGAATTACTCGAAGAACAGTAGTTTCTTGGGAAAATTTAGTTGGATCTATCTAATGTTCAGTAATGCTTAAGACTGCGATTTCCGCAGTATCCGCTGTCCAAATATCTGTCGTCAGAGACAAATAGTTTGCCGCGGAGATTTTTATTTTTATATCTTCAAACAGTTCATCAAACATGCTAGGGATTACGCTTTGGCTGAAATATGTTCTACATGGTAATTTGTAATTTGGGTAAACATCTTTAATCAGTTCATTAAATCCCGTATCTTCAACAATAGAAAATGGCTGAATATCCAATGTGATTTATGGATTCGAGTAGATCTGTGGACATCTATATTCCATAGTTTTTTATTTATTTAAAGCATGTATGTTTCTATATACTGTATTGGTGGAAGAAGCAACTGAGGTTTCAGAAATAGACGGAAATGATTGAACTTTTTTTTTTCCCGCAAGTTTAAACTCTTTGGAGTGCTTTAAACGCAAATGTTTTACCATTGCCGTAGTTCCATAAGGCTTTAAAGATTTACCTCCCTCGTAACTAAACTATCACATAGTTTGCACTTGCTCATATGAGGAGTCGTGCTTATATCAAAAAACTTCCACTCTATACTTTTTTTATTCATAATTTTTCTTTCAAATAAAATTTCTATAAAGATAATGAAAGTACGTTTGATATCATACGTTTTCATTTATTTTATATAAAACGATATTTTTTTTAATAATACGCTAGAAATGCGCTACAAATGAAAAGCGCTATCAGCATTCGAAAGAAGAAAAACTTGTGTTCTAACAGAATAAAAAGAAGCTATTAAATATTTTTTACCCCCATTCATTTTATTCGTATTCTCAAATTATTTTATTTAGCTTTACAGTTTTTGTACCCGTATAAATTTTTTTGCAAAAATATATTTAAAAATATTTTAAGTGAGATTGTTTTAAGTTAATAGAACTTTGTGGTTATCGACTACGTAACGCTCTTACAATTCTATCAAGAAGTTTATTGGTTGACGTTTATTGTTTGAAACTAAAAGAAAAATCAATTTAAGATAAAAAAGAAGGTACCCGGTGCCGGGTACTGCAACAAATGGCCGATAAAGGGAACCCGGTAAAACAGCCGATTTGCCGGGTCCCCGTGTCCGAACCGGGTACCCGGCACATCTCTATTTGTGAACTGTGTATATATAGTACATTTTCGTGGTGAACATCTCCAATTGCTAAATTTCTTTCTGAATGCAATTTCCAGAAAAGAACTAAACTTTGATAATCCTGTAAAAAATCGAAATTGAATACCTCATTTTTTGACGTTATGTTTCAAGTCATACAATCCGGACATGGCCTGTATGTAAAAGCATAGTCAATAGAATATAACTATGGTGTGTAAGTCTTTTGTTATTTCCTATTCTTAGGCTGCGCATGTTGAAGTAAATAGTTTTTTGATCACGTGACCAAAGAGTGTGCAGAACATTTATACTATAGCGTCAAGTAACGAGTTTTTAACACAGGATTTTGCAGATTTATTGATAGATATTCAGGATGAAAGTCTTTTAGATGAATAATTTATTATTGAAAATTTTGTGCAGAGGTAAGAATATTTACGCAATGGTGTTGCAGAGGTAAGAATATTTACGCAAGAAATATATTTAATTAAAAAAATAGGCTTTGTAGCTAGTACATGATTATAGATTTCATTTCTCATAGGAGTCAACACAAGGGAGTTTTAAGTGCGATGACTGTTGGAAAATTTGTAAAACAAAATAGGGGCTTACCCGTCACCAAAACTGTAAATATTTACAACTAAAAGAGATCTTTGATACAAGTAGAAATACAATGAATAGCACAATACTAAGTGATTTAGTTCTGGATTCACAAAAAAATCTAACTGAAGATAACTGTTACAACTTAAATCGACGAGAATGTTTCAAGAGTTATAACCTCATACTAACGGAAGCACTTTATGCAGATGTAAAAAAGATTTATTAAGTTTTGATAAATTCAAACAATGCAGAAAATATTATTCCAGCTTTTACAATAAAATAGTAATCAAAGCAGATGTTTACTTTCCTGAATTAGGAAAACCCAATAGTACTCTTTTAGCAACACAACTGGCTTACAAGGTGCTTGCATACTTCAAAAGAATGCCCAACAATCAAGCAAAACAAATAAAAAATATAACGAATGATGAAATTCGTGCTATATCTAACTGGGTATGTTGTCCAAAAGTTTATGAAAAACTCGAAAAACAGCCCAAATTATAAATTCGATAAAAATTAAAATGCAATAAAAATATTAAATAACACTATTAGCAATGATTCTAAAGATCAGGAATTGATTGAGGCACAAAGTCGTGGTGGACTTACAGCTGTTAACAATGAATGCCAGCAAATTTTTGTGAAAGCTGAAATTCAATTTCAAAATGAAACAATTATTAAACATTTGCAAAAAATTAACATCAACAAAATGGCTGTGGAACTAATGAAAGATACAGAAGTAGTGAGCTTTTATAACTCTATCTTGACAGGATGTGGAGTTGATATTGATAATGATGTTTGTAAAAACCTTTTAGAAAATATGATTAAACTTTATTTACGAGTGCGAGCATTTTATTTGGCTAAAGACGTTACCGCCAAACATAAACTAAAATTTAGACAAAAAAATAATAAAAGTGGACTTCGTAAAAAGCTATAAAAACAATTCAAAGAGTAGCAAGTAAGGGTCTGCGTCTGAAAACGGTACAAAACGAAATGAAACGAAACGATGAAAAATATTGTTTCAATAAAACCGTTACGAAACGAAACAATTTTTATCTTTTTCGCAAAATGCGGTACAAAAATAAATACAAGTTTCTTGTTTCGTGATAAATACGGGACTAATTGACAATAAGCTCTTGTTTCGAAAAAACCGGTACGAAACGAAATAAGGTTAAACTTTTTCCAAAATGAAACGGTTAAAAACGAAACAAACTTTTTCCGAAATGAAACGGTTAAAAATGAAACAAACGGTTAAAAAAGAAATTTCTGAGTTTTACGAGCGTTAATTAGTACAATATAAAAGTAATTTACTGTTATATTGTACTAATTAACGCACACATTTTTGATTTTGACGAGAAATTAGTTTTATTTAGACTATTATATTTTACGATAAATTTAAATTTTCACAATAAAAAGTAAAACATTTTTATATCAATATTTGTTGAGTGTCACTTTCGAATAATTCTTCCGGAGTTTCCATTGTTTTTCTTTTGATTCCTGAAGATGTTGGTGTTGAAGGTAAAGAAGAAGAGCATAATTGCGTTGATGAATAGTTTTTTGTTTTGAACGATAACTTTTTTTGCTTTTTTGAAAAAACTGCTTTGGGTATAGGATTCTTGGGAGGTGTTCTGAATGGAGTTAATGCTGGGGGGTCGAGGGCTTCTTCAGCATCGTTTATAATTTTCAAGATCCATCAAATAACTTGATTTGGATTTGACACTTTTTACATTCCCCACACTTAACACCTGACACAGTAACTTTATTGAAATAATTCCATTAAATTGTAGCTTTTATAGGCATAATTTTATGATTGAGAATAACTATGATGTTGAAACAATCAAAATGATGACTAAAATCAAAAATTCTTTTTTTAGTTAAGTGGAAATTAATTCGAATGTTTAAGATCAAAAATGTTTACATCCGACAGATGAAAAACTGGTTTTTTCATAAAATTGTTTTTATAATAACTTTTTTAATAATTTTCAAAAAATATTTTTGAAAGTTTATGAAGAAGTTGGATATTTTTAGGAGAAACAAATTTTTAAACAATAAATTAATTAGTTTTGCAGAATATTTAAAGTTAGCACAACAATATCGTATTTAGAAGGTTAAAAAATAGAATTTGAAGTATTTTATTTAAACAATTATTGCACACTCTTCATACGAGTTTATATACAAATATATAATTTATGTCTGATGAACTTAAAGTTAAAATTTTGTTACAGTAAAACCTACCTACAGTAGACAAAATCTTTTTTAACTTCGTTAGATGTGCCTTATGAAAATGATGCTATTGCATTGCTTTGTTAACAAAGTTTTTAAACTTTCGTTTACGTTTAAATGATGTTAATGTATTGCTTTGTTAATAAAGTTTTTAGTTAAACTTTCGTTTACGAAAATAGGGATTGCAATCCCGCATTGCGGGATCCCGCATTAATTTAGCGCATGCAAGATCCCGCAAAAACTACTGCGGGATCCGCGGGATTTGCGGGATTTTGAAACAATTGCTTTTAAACAAAAAAGGTCAATTCTTTTAAACAAAAAAGACAAAAAAGATATCAAATTAAAAGTGTTTATTGTATTTGTGAAACAAATCAATTTAAAAATTTATCTTCAGCTATTAAAATATTTTTCTTAGCTATAAATATAAAAAAATCATTCAAAAATAAGCAATTATTTAGCAAAACATTAGTCGAACTCGTTCAAATTTTTTTTTGTTTAATTAATGATTATGTTGAAATTTTCGCTAATGAGTATGTTCAAATTTTTGTTAATGAGTATGTTGAAAACGTGAAATTGAAAACGTGCGTGTATAATTGTAAAAAATATACTTTTAAAAACTACTTTTTAAAAAGTCTTTAAAAATTATTTACATCAAGATTTTAAAACAAAAGTACTAAGCATGTCGCAAATTAAAACTATATGGAATTATTTTAAAAAAAGTGATAATGAAGAAAATGCGAAGTGCATGTTATGTTCGGCTATTTTAAAAATTAATCAAAGATCAACTAAAGGGTTATTAATCCATTTAAAAACTAAACGTGGCACCGATTTAAAATCAAACGTTTTACAACAAGACGGAGCTTCAACTTCAAAACAGCATGAATCANCAAAAATAAGGGCCACCCTAAAGTACAAATTATATGAACATTAAAAAAATTACTTTGCTAATGTGGTAAGCAGTGTGTCTTCCCACAAAATTGTCAAAGTTAAGAACATATTTCTTCAGTTCAAACTGACTAATAATATAGTGAAGAGTAAGAGTCATGTATGGATCCTGTGACCTAGAGGTCCAGCCATCAGTGGTGATAGCCAACTGTTGACAACTGGAAACTTCTTTTTCAATTAGGTTTTGCACAGTATCAATAACGCTTTCATAAAGCAATGGCAGCTTGTACCTTGAAAAAGTCGAGGAATGTTTCACAATTACTTTTGGATTTAAATGTTCCACCATTTCCTTAAAGCATGGTTCATCTGCTAGAGTGAATGGACTACTTGACCTGGCAATGTATGACAAGATTACCATGTCTGACTCCAAATGCCTGACTGATTGGGAAGAATATTTCCCAATAGTTCTCACATGAACACTTTTAGATAGGCCTTTTTATGATCGTTGATCTAAAAAAACGATATAAAAGTTAAAGTTAAACATGAAAATTATCTTTATACAAGGAAAAACATTATTTTATGAAAAATAATTAAAAAACTTACTGTATGCGTCATTCAGTTTAAAGGCAGCTTCTGTAATTTCTTTAATATCTTCTTTTCTTTGGCGCTCAAGTTCGATTTGGGCTCTTAACATCTTAGTGTAGTCAGTGGGATGCTTGGTTTTCAGATGGTACCTGATACCACTAGTGGATCCATCAAACAACTTGATTTGGATTTGACACTTTTTACATTCCCCACACTTAACACCTGACACAGTAACTTTATTGAAATAATTCCATTAAATTGTAGCTTTTATAGGCATAATTTTATGATTGAGAATAACTATGATGTTGAAACAATCAAAATGATGACTAAAATCAAAAATTCTTTTTTTAGTTAAGTGGAAATTAATTCGAATGTTTAAGATTAAAAATGTTTACATCCGACAGATGAAAAACTGGTTTTTTCATAAAATTGTTTTTATAATAACTTTTTTAATAATTTTCAAAAAATATTTTTGAAAGTTATTGAAGAAATTGGATATTTTTAGGAGAAACAAATTTTTAAACAATAAATTAATTAGTTTTGCAGAATATTTAAAGTTAGTACAACAATATCGTATTTAGAAGGTTAAAAAATAGAATTTGAAGTATTTTATTTAAACAATTATTGCAAACTCTTCATACGAGTTTATATACAAATATATAATTTATGTCTGATGAACTTAAAGTTAAAATTTTGTTACAGTAAAACCTACCTACAGTAGACAAAATCTTTTTTAACTTCGTTAGATGTGCCTTATGAAAATGATGCTATTGCATTGCTTTGTTAACAAAGTTTTTAAACTTTCGTTTACGTTTAAATGATGTTAATGCATTGCTTTGTTAATAAAGTTTTTAGTTAAACTTTCGTTTACGAAACATTAAGTTAGTAAGTATTAAACGTGAAAGTTCACGTATTGCTCAGGGGCGCGGGAATCATGAAATATCTGTTTGGGGCGGGGAGTTATTAAATGTTCGGTAAAAACCGATACGAAACAAAACAAGTTTATTTTGTGTCGTAAATAACGGTGCAAATCGAAACAATAATTTCATGTTTCGTAACAACATGATACGAAACGAAACAAGATTTACGTGTTTCGTATAAATGCGATACAAAACAATATGATATTTTTTGTTTCGTAAAAACGGAACGAAACGAATATTCACATTTTGTACCGTTTCAAACCGAACTTCCGAGAGGATACGAGCAGACGCAGACCCTTAGTAGCAAGGATGTTTTAAATTGAATATGTCACTTGTTATGTGTTTAGTTTTATTAATAAAATTAT
>QPEY01000268.1:51661-64337 GCA_014706445.1 Hydra viridissima
GATAAAGGAAAAGAATTTTACAACAAGCATGTGAGAGCGTTGGGTGTTTAATTGTATTCCACTGAAAACGAGGAAAAAAGTTGCGTTGTTGAGCGATGGAACAGAACGATGAAAGAGAGAATGTTTAAATATTTTTCAGCCAACAACACTAATAAATATATTGACGTATTAGATGAGATGGTGAAAAATTACAACAACACAAAGCACTCTTCCATTAAAATGACTCCAGTGGAAGCTAGCGATGAAAAGAAAAAAGGTAGGGTGTGGTGGAATCTGTATGGAAAGGATCAAGCATTACCAGCAAAACCAAAATTTTCTATGGGTGATCAAGTGAGGATCGTAAAAAAGAAGTCTCATTTTGAAAAGGGGTATACGCCGAGATGGACTGAGGAGGTTTTTACCGTGTCAAATGTTCAGCATACGAATCCGCCCACGGATAAAATTGCTGATGCTCACGGTGAAGAAATTCAAGGCACTTTTTAGGAGCAGGAGATGCAAAAGACGCATCAGGATATATTTAGGATTGAAAAAATTGTTCGCAAAACCAAGAGCAGATCATTGGTGAAATGGTTTGGATATCCAGACTCGTTTAATTCGTGGGTGGACAATAAAGAATTGGTCAGTTTGCAAGAATGATCTAAAAATCGTAGATTTCCATGGGTTCAAAGAATCTAATGCGACATTGTCACCACGGATCCAAAAAGGATCTAAAAAATATTTTCTTCATCTTGAAAATGCATGCTCCTCACAAGTTTTTTAGAAATGTTGCCTCAGCAGAAGTTCACAGTTTGGAATTGCAATTAAGGTTTTTGGAAGAGAGGATCAGAGAGTTGGAAGAGAGAAGACCGAGTAAAATTGTTGTTTATACGAAAACGTTAGATCATCCACCCTATTACAACACGAACAGACAGTATGAGATTTTTGCTCAGAAAGATATTAAATTTGCTGCTCTCTCCCATACAACGATATCTTTATCCATTGGACTGAACTTTGAAAAAGGAATTGCTGTTGTCACTTTGATGAACAAAATCACTGAGCAATTGAATTATAGAAAGAACGAAGTTATCATTTCAGAGTATGTAGAGAACGTTATTATGGATGTGAATAGCAACAGCAAAGAGGATGTGATTGTTAAAAAAGGTGAAAAGATCTGCACGATTACATACATTGATTTAAAATAATCTTTCTTAATGAAAAATGGAAATATTGAATAAAAAACTTTATCCAGTTCTTCCATCAGCTCCTGCAGAAGAAGGGCATCGTCTTCAGAAGATCGATGAGATTCAGAAAGAAATAGAAACTGAAAAAGCAAAGCGAGTTCATCTCAGCAAAAAGTACCATCGCGTTTTCAAGATCATTTCGAATGTGGACAATACGATGCAAGGTTTATGCATAGCATTAGGTGCGACTGGAATAGGTCTTTTGTCCACGATTATTGCCAGTCCTGTAGCGATTGCGTGTGAAGGTGTAGCTATTGGAATGGGTTTTTTATCGATTGTTGGTAGTCAAGTGAACAAAAGAATGGCTTTGAAAGCAGAAAAGCACGAGAAGATCAAAGTGTTGGCCGAGTCAAAGTTGAACACGATCAGCGAGTACATTTACAAAGCAATGATGGATGGAAGAAGAAGCGATTCAGAGTTTCAGTTGATCCTTGGAGAGCTTCAAAAGTTTAAAGAAATGAAGGAAGAGATACGAACCAAAGCCAAATACGGAATAGATGAAGTGACTAAAGAAAACTTGATTCAAAAAGGTCGAGATGACGCGATTCAAGCGTTCAACAACATGTTTAAGAAAGGATGATGATTTCCCAGGATTCGAAGAATCTAAAAAGGGATAACATTAATGTGAAAACTGATTTAGGATTTTTTGTCTGCGTATTTTAAAAAGATGTTTTTCTTTAAAATACAAGACCCTAATAGAAGAGATGAGATTGTGAAGGAAGTGAATGAGAGAAGAAAGAGGATTTATCAGAACAGCATCAACGACAACATCTCAGATGCTGATTTTCAAGCTAATGCGAGCAAGCTGTTTATGCTTCTCATTGAAAGCAACGAGAAGATGCTCAATGGATCTGGAGTCACCCGCGGATTCAAAGGATCTAAAAAATTTGTGTCCAAAATGCCTTTTGAAGTGAATAAAGTTGGAGATAAAATGTTCGTTGGTAAAATGGAGGTTGAAATGGATGGAGATGACATGATTGTTGGTGAAGAAAGGTATGAAAGAACAAAAGGTCTTTGGGAGCTCATGACAAAATTTAAAATACCAAGCGAGTATACGGATGAAGACTTGGAAAATTATGAAAAAAGTTTAATGGACAGTGATGCTATACGATCTGATACGAAGCCGAATAAACCGAAAGCTTCAAGAAGACCAAAGTATCAGAAACTTATTGCTCCTATTTGGGAAAAAATGATGCGCATTGAAAAAAGTAAAAAAGGTCGTGGAGTGATTATTCTTCCCAGCGATCCGAATGCGTTGGTGGAAAAGCTTGAATTGAGTATTGCTTCCTGGCATGCTGGAAATACGGGATCGAGAAATGAGGCTGTTGCTATTTGTGATGAGCTGTTGAGACAAAAGGAGATTAATAAAGGGGAATACAAATCGTTAATGAGGACGATTGATAGAATCTAAACATCGCTCATGATTTAAAAAGAAAATGTTTATTTAAAAAATGCTCATTGTGAACAAAAGAAGATATGTGAAAAAGAACGTTGTTGGAGGAGATGGTGTTCTAGACTTGATTAAAAATTTCGTTAAAAGAGCAGCTGCTTCAAGTATGTCAAAAGCAACAATGAGTATGCTAAAAAATGCTGCATCAAGCAAAATTGGTCAAGAAGCGATTACAGCTGCAAAATCTGCTGGTACTGAGTTGGCCCTTTCAGCCATTTCTGCTGCTAGAGATGCTGCTGTTGATAAAGGTTAAAAGAAAATTGAGAAATTAAAGACTGGTTCATCTATTAAGATGTCAAAAAAGAATGCGATTCGAATTCAAGACCTGGTTAAAATGCGTCAAAGACTTAAAATCGCTTGATTTCCACGGATCATGAAATGATCTTAAAAAATTTCTTTTCTATAAAATGATAACTACAGATCGATTAAAACTGACTGATAAACCAGAGTATGACACTGGCATTGAAAAATTGGATTTTTTTGAGTACCTTCCAACCAATCTTGATTTAAATTCTTCAGGCACGATCACTTTTGAAATTGACTGTCAATCCATTAAAACACTGCCATCAGAGGCTTACATTCTTATTGAAGGAGTGTTGAAAAAGAGTGATGGATCCTTTTACGAAGCCACAGACAAGATTGCGTTAGTGAATAATGCTTTGATGTATTTGTTTAACGACCTGACTTATGACTTGTCTGGAGAGCAAGTGGAAAGAGTGATTTATCCAGGTCATGCTCCTACCATTCTTGGAATGGTGAAATACCCTTACGGATTTCAGTTTTCAGATGGTATGAAGCAAATGTGGTTCATGGACACATCAAATCTTGTTGAAAATGAAGGATTTAAAGTCAGACGAGACCATTTGTTTGTAGACACTACATCCGTTGGCGCTTTTTCGTTCAGGATCCCTTTAAGACATATTTTTGGTTTTTGCGAAACCTATGACAAAGTTGTTTATGGGTTTAGACACACCATCACCTTTACAAAGAAAGAATGCGATGATGCCATTTACAGAGCGGAGAGCGCTAGTATAGGAATGATTAACCTTAAAAAATTCAGGCTTTATATGCCTCGCGTTGAATTGAGTGTTTCAAGAAATGCTGAATTCATGAGTTTAATAGCTCAAAAGATTCCCATTCAAGTGGCTTACAAAGCAAACAAATGCGAAAGACAACTTATTCCTGCTGGTCAAACAGAGTTTACCTGGTCTCTTGGAAGAATCACCGACAAAAGCGTTCCTTTGTATATTTTGTTTGGACTACAGACGAACAGACCATCAAGTCAAACTGTTAATCCATCACTATTCGACCATTGCGATATTAGCAATTTTTACGTGACTGTCAATGGAATAAAGTATCCAAATTTTAATTATGACTTGAACTTTGGAGAAGAGAAAGTGACAATGGCTTACGCAGATACGTTTTCTTTTGATGAAAAATATTATGGAACAAACGAACTTGTTTGCCAATCAGGGCTGAGCTTGTTTCATTATATAAAATTGTATCCCTTGTTCTTTGTGGATATCAGCAAGCAAAAAAAAAGAGTGGCTACAGAAACAGCTGAATTGGTGATTAACCTTAAACTTCGAACTTCAACTGTTGCCAATACTGTCATCTTTGCTAAGGTGATCTCTGATAAGATGCTTAATTTTGTTTCAGATGGGACTCACATGACTGCAGTTTATTAGATAACCATGCGGCAAAAAAATGAATTCGAATTAAAAAAGTTTCATGGCGAAATAAAATGTACTACACAAAAAAGTTTTTGAAAAACTTGCTGAATGAAAACGGTATTACTAAAACAGCTAAAAATATGCCAACGTTGTTGTTGCTTGCGATTGAAAATAACTTGATCAGTAAAGATGATATTTTAGAAAAAGCAAAAGATAAGAAACCTGTTGGACGACCAAGATTTCTTGAAGAGCCTACGCAAGAAAAGAATGTTGATTCAGTTAAGAAAAATCTAATCACTGTGAGAATGACCAACGTTGAAACGGGTGAGGTGACTGAATACAAGTCTCTTTACAAAGCGGAGAAAGCAACCGGTCATGGATGGAGATATTTAAAGCGCCGAGATGGAAAGGTGGAAAATGGAATCAAGATTGAATATTTAAGATCTTTAAGATCCGTGGAAAATGGAGTCACCAAAACCTCAAACAATTTATTAGGTCTGATGATGCTTGCGGTTGAAAATAACTTGATCAGTAAAGATGATATTTTAGAAAGTGTGAAAGAGTACAAGCCAGTTGGTCGACCAAGAATAAATGAGCTAAGAGAAAAAAATGATGATCCAAAATGGGACTGGCTTCGTTCAGTTAGAAAAAATCCAATCACTGTGAGAATGACCAACGTTGAAACGGGTGAGGTGACTGAATACAAGTCTCTTTACAAAGCGATGAAAGGAACTGGTCATAAATGTGAATATTTTGAGCGTCGAGATGGAAAAGTGGTTAATTGAATCAAGATTGAAAAGCTTCATCATTGATTTTTTAACTTTTGCCGTGATCATGAAATGATATAAAAAAAAGTTTCATGCCACTTAAAAAAGATGGGCAATAATCAGAGCAAATTTTTTAAAGAAGATTTTTTTGGAGGATATGAATTTTACAAGCCAGGTGATGAAAAGTTGGAAGTTTTTAGCAAGCAAGGGAGAAAGTCGGGTATTTACAAAATAGAATATGAAATGAATAAAGAAGGCAAGTTGGAAGAATACGTAGTAGCAAAATATGATCATAGAGTTTAAACGTTTTTTCTATTCTTTTCAAAGAATAGAAAAATTGAACTCGAGTTGAGCAATTTACGCTGGAAAGAAAAAATGGAATACATAAGAGAAAGACAGAGGGTATTCAGAGCGCGAATGAATGCAATAAGAGAAAGACCAACGTTGGAAAGTCTGATTGACCTTGACATGGACATACAACAATTTCAAGATGGGAATGATGACGCTGAAAATGAAATAATGTATGAAATAATGGATGAATTAATTGATAGTATGAATGAAATTTATGAAAGTTTTAGAAATGAAAATGAATCCTGTGATGAACTTAGAGATAGAATAAATGAAATGGTTAGAATAAGGTATCCTCCGGAATTTGACGACTATGATGAGGAGGCTGAAGAAATGGGAAGACGGCTGGAGATGGAGTTGGAAGAGGATGTCTTACCGGAAGAAAACGATATTATTGCTGAAGAATGGGAAAAATATTCCTCATCTAGTTGGAGAATGGGGAGGCTTTGCGCTCCTGCTGCTTAAAAATCACTTGTGATTTCAACGGTTTCAAAGAAACTAAGAAAGGTTTGCTGAAAAAAAAATTGAACTCGAGTTGAGCAATTTACGCTGAAAAGAAAAAATGTGCGAATCGATGAAAACGTTAAAAAAACAGGCTGAAGAAAGGGCGATAAAAGGCTATACCAAAATGACAAAGGAGCAGCTCGTTAAAGAACGACAAGACCCGTTATTGGTTCGAGTGATGAAGGGATAAGAATGCGAGAAGAAAGAATGCGAGAAGAAAGGAAAAGAATGCGAGAAGAAGAAAACAAAAGATTGTTTGATGAGATGTTGGAAAGTGCGAAAAGGGAGATTGAAAAAACAATGCGCAATGAAGAGAAAAGAAGGCGATTGAGTGAAAGGGTAAGAAGACTATTGAATGAAGAGATGAGAAGGCTGCGTGAAGAAAAAATTGGGAGACCAGATATTTAATCTCTTGGAGCACTTTTTTATTCTTTTCGAAGAATTGAAAGGTTGTTAAGATTTAAAAAATTGAATTGACTTAAAAATTTTCATGGCAATTAAAAAGATGGAGAGGAAGTATGTGATTGAATTTGATGATATGGGTCTTGCTCATCTGTTTGATGAAGACAAAGAAATTCATGCAGCTGGATGCGAGTTTACTGCATATGACGAGTGGGGAAGGAATTACACGATTAGATTTGATGAAACAGGTCAAGCTCATGTATACGACTCAATAAGCGAAATATTTGCCAATTATCCTGCTTCTTAAAAATCACAAGTGATTTCCATGGATCTAAAAAAGATCTAATTTTTTAGTTTCTTTGAAACCGTGGAAAATTCTCTGAATTTTTTAATTCTTTTAACTGGAAAATTGAAAAAACTTCTTTGCGAGTAATGGTTGTCATGGTTACCATCATATTAATTTTTAAAAAATTCTTTACCGTTCCGTAAAAAGAGAATATGCCGAAAGTTGCCGAGATTTTTTAAAAAAAATTGAATTGACTTAAGTAAAGTCACGGCGGAAATAAAATGAGTCGCCAATCTTCAGAAAAATTTAAAGAGCAAAAAGATGAAAGCGTTGAAAATTTTTTTCTTCCGTTAATAAAAATGGAAAATAAATCGTTGAAAAAAGTCTCAATGGCATCATTGCGAAGAGATGCTAAACAAAGAGCCATCAAAGGCTATACCGAAATGACTGGTGAACAGCTCATTGAAGCCATAAGAACAACAAAGCCTGTCATTAGTCAAAAGTCTGTCAAAAAGCCCATTATAAAAGATGTTAAAGATCGAAAAGATCGAAACTATTCCAAAATGACTGTGAAAGAATTAAGAGAGGTTGCTAAAGGCCGTGGTGATATCAAAGGTATCTATAAAATGAAAAAAGATGAGCTTATTGAAGCTATTGAAAATCCAATCGTTGGAAGCGGACCTCGTAGACGAACGACTGAGGCAAGACCGTTACCTGTTGTTCATAATCCGACAGGTCGTGAAAAACCTCCTATTGCTACAAAGCCGTCGATCATTCCACCGAGACCTGTTGTTGTAAAGCCTGCTATTTCTCCAAAACCGGCTCACTTGCAAAAACCTGCTCCAAAAGCTGGCTGGTTTTCAAGATTGACGACAACTGCTATTAATGCGGTTAATCATGGTTTTAACCAAGTAAATGATCTCGTTAAACCGTATGTTCCAACTGCGGTGAAAAATGCAGTGAGCAGCGTAAAAAGCGGAGTGGAAAAAACGATCAAGTCACTCAAAGACGTTGCCTTTGGCGCTCCTGATAAGCCGGTTCCTGCTCCAAGTATGACAGGTCGTGAAAGTCCTCCTATTGCTCCGCGTGAAAGACATTTTACCATAAAGTTTGATATGACTAAGCATTCAGCAGAACGTTCAACCAGACTGTTTTCATATACACCTTCTTCACATTGCCAAGACATTGTTCCTTTTTTAGACTTGGTGAGAGAGTCTGTTATTCAAACCATGCAAGGAGAAAGAAACACAAAGGTAAGAATTACTCTAGTCTGTGAAATGACACGCGTGAGCATTTTGACTGGTGAAGAAATGACTCAACCGGCTAACTTTTCATCCTTCATGGAAAGATTGCTCGAGGGGACAGATGTAAGAACGCTCATGAGTCAAATGGAAGAAAAAATATTAGAAAGCAGCGCCAATTACAACAAGATGGGATCTAATTGCGTCTTGTCAAAGATTATAAGGATGGACATTAGCTATACTGATTATGAGCCTTTTAATGGTTCTTCCTACATGGAGCTGCCTCTCTAGTTGAAAAACAAGAAAGCTATTATCAACATGGAAAACACCGATAATGAATGCTTTAAGTGGTGTGTCACCCGAGCTCTTAACATGAAAAATAGAGACAACGAAAGAATTGATAATGAGTTGATTGAAAAATCGAAAGAGTTCAATTGGGAAGGAATGGAATTTCCTCTAAAGTTGACTCAAGTCGAAAGGTTTGAGAAAAATAATCCTGACATCAGCGTGAACGTCTTTGAGTATGAAAAGAATAAGCCTCAACCTTTACAGATATCTAAATATCATGATCGAAAGCATAATATCGATTTGCTTCTCATCTCAAACAAAGACAACAGCCATTATTGTCTAATTAATAATTTTAGTCGGTTTGCCGGTTCCTCAACAACAAAAGGAAAAAGAAAACTACATTTTTGCAGAAATTGCATGCATGGTTATGAACTTGAAGAAAAGCTTAAAATTCATCAAGAATACTGCTACGATAACGCTCCAATGAGAATTGATCTTCCAAAAGAAGGGTCGACTGTGCAGTTTAAAAACTACAACAATACCATGAGAGTTCCGTAGCGTGTCTATGCCGACTTTGAAAGTTTCATCAAACCTATCGATGACAACACTGAATACAACAATAAAGAGTCGTACACCAAACAATACCAAAAGCATGTTCCAAGCTCTTTCTTTTATTACATCATTGGACCTGATGGCTTTAAAAGTAAACCTGTTAAGTACACAGCCGAAAGCGAAGACGATGACGTAGGTAAAAAGTTTGTCACCAGTATTGAAGCTGACTTTATAAAAATTTGTGACGACAGTGATTCACGACAAGAACAATGGGAAAACAAGAAAATAAAGTCGGATGAGGATAAGAAGAAGTTTGAAGACACAACCGAATGCTTCATTTGCAAAAAAGATCTTAACGGTGACAAAGTATGGGATCACTGTCATTTGACTGGGAAGTATCGCGGTGCTGCTCATAAAAAATGCAATAAAAAATATCAAATCCTAAAATTTATTCCTGTTGTCTTTCATAACTTTTCTGGCTATGACAGCCATTTGTTCATCAAGAGATTAGGTGGAAAAAAGGCAAAGCTCAATTGCATACCCAACAGCGAAGAAAAATACATCAGCTTCTCAAAAAGCATCAAAGTAAAAGATTCTATTAATAAGAAAGGTAAACCAACAAAAGTGTATAGAGATTTAAGGTTTCTTGACAGCTACAGGTTCATGTCAAGTCCTTTAGAAGATTTGACTGACAACCTTGTTAAAGATTTGTGTGATGAATGCTCCAAATTAGACCCTAAAACATGCAAAAAGAACTGTCTGGATAAGAAAGGAAAAAAATGCGTAAAACGTAAAAAGAAAATTTGACACGAGCGACTTTCCAAAAGACCATCCTGCCATTCAAAACGTTGGCTTCAAAGTAGGTGAAAATAAAAAGGTTATTGGAAAGTTCAAAGATGAGAGTGGTGGTAAGCAAATCACGCAATTTGTCGGACTTCGACCCAAGCTCTACTCTTACTACATCCCTGAAGAGGTTGAAAAAGAAGATCAAGAACACAAAAAATGCAAAGGGGTTAAAAAGTGCATTGTTAAAAATCACCTCACTCACCAAGACTACTACGATTGCTTGAAGGATAAGAATGAACATCTTGCAACCATGAACGTTTTCCGATCTCATCTTCACGAAGTTTACACAGAAGAAATCAACAAAGTCGCACTAAGCGCTAACGATGATAAAAGACACATCTTATATGACGGAATTCACACACTAGCTATCGGACACTACAAAAAACGATAACATTGCACTCAGTTCAAAAGATGATAAAAGAAACAGGAGAACAAGGCTTTAAATTTTGAAGAAACCATTTTTAAAAGGATGCACGCTTTTTAAAAGTGAAAAACAATCAATATCATCCTTGAATACTGAAAAATCGGCGTTTGAGACATTATTTACAAAAAAAAATTGAAGCGTTGTGCATCGGTGTTCATGCTCATGCGCCAGAACCTGCTTTTGCCTATATATCTTGTATCTCCTCCTTTCGTATCTCTTAACTAACTCCTGACTGACCACTGACTGACTCTCATTCACCGACTAAATCCACTCTTCTGTTTTGTATCTCCCTTTTTATATTGGTTCCAATGCTTCGGGCGTTGGCGTCTTTTCATTTTTTATTCGTTATTGTGTAAATTATTAATTAATGGCTTTAGGTGGTTTTATTTTTATTAACGACATCTTGTTTTACTTAGAATTAGCTTCCTCACAGTATTTAGCCAGGACAGTCTCGTATTTTTACAAAATGTCCCGTGTCCTTTATTTGACCACATTTGTCCCGTATTTTTGAATTATTAAGTACAAATTTCACTTTTGAAGTTTTAATCAAAATTTTAACGTTTTTTTTTAAAAACAATTTGCAAATAATGATGTCGTCGAACATTTCTATTTGAAAAACTAAATTTGTCATTTTATTTTTAAATATTAAACCAAATTGTTTTATAAATTAAGCTTGTTTTGTCTTACAAAAAAAATTTTTCATCAAATAAATTAGTCAAGGAACAGTTTTGATGTTGTATCAAAGTACCAAATGTAAAAATCGAATTGATATAAGACAATTGATTCATTGACAATAATTAATTACAGCTCTAACTTAAAATGCTTACACTTTTATAATCTAATAAAGGAAAAGGTTTCTTTCCTTAAAAATGTTATTTCAAAAGAAAAGTATTTAAAACAAAATTTATTTTTAAATTGATTAAAGAAAATTAAACAAAAAAAAATTTGTTTGCAGTACATTAACGTTTTGCAATCTTAATTTTTTTTACTTAAATGCACTTTTGTCAATTCATCAAGAAATAAATTATATATATGAAAAGGTTGAGCAATTTTTTTAAAAATAACTACAAAATTTAAAATATTCTGAAAAATAAATTAAAAACTACTTTTTGTTTCAATATATTTACAAGAAAAGTTTTTTAGCTAATTTCCGTATTTTTAGCAAAAATCCCGTATTTTTTGCCAATTTTCCCGTTGTTTTGAAAAAAATCGAAGGCCACCCTAACTTTATATATTGTTTATTGTATTTTATTTATAATTTATCTTTTAATTCTTTCAAATAATTACTTGAAAGTATGTAAGTTGTTCAAATGATTTCGTGTAGACCTAATCTGCAGTATTAGATACTCGAAAATATATATGCAGTTTAAGGCGACACGCTGTAAAATATTGTTAGTTCCGTGTAGACCAAATCTCCAATTTTAAATATTTTTTTAAAATTGTTTTATATTCGTAATATATATTTTTAATTGATTTGTATTGACACTATACATAATGATTTGCATACATATATCGTATTTTATAAATTTATACTTCTTACCATTTTGCATATTGTGCATTTATTTTTATATAGTATATTCAATATATTTATTCTATATTTATTATTTATTCCTATTGTAATTTATCTATTATTCATCATGGTTTGTTTATATATTACTTTTCATTTATCAAAAACTTCGACTGTCTACTCGAATGTATATTAGTAGCCTAATCTCAAATTTGAAGTATTTGAAATTATATGCAGTTTAAGGCAACATCATTGCAAAATATTATCGATATCGCATCTTTATATTCCTATTGAAGTACAATAAAACAAATACGTAGCATTGGATGAAGTTATTGCATTTGTTTGTTGAAAAATAACAGGTTGGTATTGAATTAAACATAGTTTTGTGAGTATACAAGGAAGTGTCCATTGCAAGCATCATTTCTTGTGAAGCGCGGAAAAAATGTAAAGAAACTATGATGACGTGGATAGATTTATATAGAAACCTTGATAATTATTGAATTGGTATAAATAATATTGTTTACATTGATATAACATAATATTGTTTAAAAAAACTAATTTAAAAAAGATTTTCATTACTTAAAAATCTACGCATTACTTTTAAATTATAAAATGACGTAACTTTGATTCCGTGCCAAATTGAGTTTTTTTTTGGCGTAAGAAAATGTATATCTAGTTTATTTTGCTATACACTCGTTTTCAAGACAAAACAAAATAATTTTTAAATAGGTATTTAATAAGTCTTTATTAAACAGTTTTTATATTTTTGATATAGATTTAAATAACATAAATAATTGTTATAAATATTCGTCTAGGCCTAATCTTCACTTTTACGTATTTGTACAATATACATGCTTAATAATAAAACACTGGTTATTAGCAAAATTTTAAATAAAAAATAAAAATGTTAAATGGAAACTCTATAAATTATCAAAGAAAACCACACGGGTAGTGAAAAAAGTATCAGCTAAAAAAAATTAGTCAGAAAAATTATGCTTGAATTAAGGTCTACACGAAATATGTCGCCCTTAGTTAAATATGTAGACCTAATATAGCAGACTTTTACATTTCGTGTAGACGTATATATATATATATATATATATATATATATATATATATATATATATATATATATATATATATATATATATATATATATATATATATA
>QPEY01000268.1:77011-98919 GCA_014706445.1 Hydra viridissima
ACATACATACATACATACATACATACATACATACATACATACATACATACATACATACATACATACATACATACATACATACATACATACATGCATACATACATACATACATATTTATGTGTGTAGTATGTATGTATGTATGTATGTATGTATGTATGTATGTATGTATGTATGTATGTATGTATGTATGTATGTATGTATGTATGTATGTATGTATGTATGTATGTATGTATGTATGTATGTATGTATGTATGTATGTATGTATGTATGTATGTATGTATGTATGTATGTATGTATATATATAAACACACACACACACACACAAATGCAATCATATTTACTAACACAAAAAGTACATAAAAACAACATTACAAAACAGCAGTAATTAGTAATAGGAATCAGCAAAAAATATGTAAATATTTATGTTAAAGAAACTTTAAATAAAGCATTCTATTTATTTAAAGAGGTTTTTAAATCTTAAATAATCTTTCTTAACATATCGGAGAAATTATGTGTATGAAAATTATTTAAAAGATCTCAACATTAAGTCAAAAGACCAATTTCCAGTTAGAATTACAAGAAGAATAATGTGAAAGTTTTCGTTTTGTGCACCTTCACCGGCTCGTTGATACAAGTCTCAACATAAAGCGGTTAAACAATGGAAACGGCCTTTGTTTCCATACTATTTATTCTTGGGACTATGGTTAAACGTCGTTTCGTCAATTGTTACTAGGCTTTGAAATAGCACGTTTTCTAAATGCACGCGGTCATTGGAGAAAGATCTCTTAAGCGAGTTAAAACTTTTTAACTTCTGGAATTTAACTATTAGTTTAGATATATTACATAGAGAATCATATTAAAATAAATAATCATCGTTAAGATCATATTATAATTGAAGAAAGTACGTAAAATAGCTGTAATTAAATTTTTATTAGATAAAGTAGAAAGGATTTAAATTTTTATTAGATAAAGTAGAAATGATTTAAAAAGAAAGGATTTTATTTTTTTAAATCGTTTATATTTTGTTTGTTTTGGTTTTTCTTTTAGCAGTTTAATTTTTATTGTTTTATTTTTTAGAAGGAAAATAGGAATATGGGGATGTTATTTAAAGCTATACTAATGCTATTTCCATAAAATGATTATGACTACTTTGAAATTTCTGTGATGCTATTAACTATTTTTGTTCTTTTTTAGAAAATTTAGAAAAATAAATTAAATTTTGTGCCAACACTGACATGGCATGTCACATGTTGTTGTATGTAAAGGTTAAATTTTGTTATGAGGATTACAGTTCTTATGAAAAAAAAAAGAAGGTAAAGAGTATTATTTGGAAATATATATTCTGTTTACTTTGAATCATTTTAAATTTTCTTGCGTCGTTTTTAAAATTTTTGTTTGCACACGTTTATTGTTTACATATATGCTTTTTTGATATGTATGTGTATGTGGTAATAAGTGCCTTATAGTTGTTTTATCAATGTGTTTTTATAATAATGTAAAGTGTTTTTTTATTGTTTGTGTATGTGTTAATATGTGCTATATAATTGTTGTAAAAATGTGTTTAAATATGAATATAAGGTGTATATTAAACTTTATATACATATTTAAACACATTTATTGTGTTAATAGTTGGTACATGTGTTTATATTCTGTTGTTTCCGTGTTTTCAAAGAGCTGCGACTTGGTAAGCGTGTAGAGCAAGATTTGTCAACTTTGCCAGCCATGTGATGTACTTTTAACAAAGGGTTACACGATAGTGTTTAGTGTCAAGCTGTTACTGCTTTAGTTTTTTTTTTGGTAAAATGGTAGCTGTGCCAAAAACACCAAAGTATTGAAAGACCCCGGCCAATGTATCTAATGATGTACCCAATTTTAACAAAATCTTTTTTGCATACTTGTTCTAACAAGGTAGTTCTGTGATATAAACAAAGCAGATTTTTCATAATAATTTTTAATAGGCTAATATATTGGACAGAAGTACATGTAAAAAGTTTGACTAAATTTTATGACTTTGTTGACCTATTTAAGGACTGGATTCAATTTTTAAAAAAATCTGTCATGTTTAAATCACAGAAAACAATCAAATAAATTCATACTTAAAATTTTAGTTTAAGACCACTTTTAGTTATTAAGATATGCTGGCCAGCGTCTTAAAAACTCTTCATCTGAGAAAAACAACTTTTAAAAATGCTAACATAAAAAATTTCAAAGTAGTGTAAATAAATATGCAAATCTGTATATAATAAAAAAAGTTAAATCTTAAAATGCACCAGTTTGATATGGGTTTTGCTCTTTTTTAAGAGATTTGTCATATCGACTCTTCTTTTTTCCACGAATTACTTGTCTGGGTTTCTTTGCTTGTTCTGTGTTTTTATATATGGCTAAGTATAATCGCTTTTGATTAGTTTTCCTACATCCTTCTAACAAATGCTTTCCAGGTCTTAAATTCATTTTTTTAAAAA
Source organism: Hydra viridissima (assembly GCA_014706445.1). NCBI lineage: Eukaryota > Metazoa > Cnidaria > Hydrozoa > Anthoathecata > Hydridae > Hydra > Hydra viridissima. The sequence continues at coordinate 79,474 of QPEY01000268.1, forward strand.
CTAAAACACTAGCTTGTCTACCAATGTTAAAATGGGCAACTGCATCAAAAGTGCAAAATTGAAGATTTGTAAGCAAGACATAATGACCTTTTGGTATACGCTCCCATATTGTCATGTTAAGAGACTCATTGTTACTTTGGGTAAGTCCATGCAGAGCTTTTTTTAAAAGAATGTCACTACTTAATTCATCATAAATTGGCTTAATTTACCTAACAATAGATATTGGTAAGCCAGGACCAGGTCTGTATGTTAATGTATGGTTTGCTTTGTCACGATTATACCAACACCAACTATCTGAACCTACTGGACAGTGAGGAAAATGTAAATTTTCATTTTTTGATAAAGCAACATGATAAAGTGTAGCTTTCACAGCAGATTTCATAGCATTTAAATTATTTTTGTTTTGGCGAATTGCAATGCCATAAAAATTTTGGAGACAATCAATAGTTGCAACGGTCAATTTTCCACGACCACCAAGACCTTTTTCTTTTTTTTTTAAATTATGTAAATGTGTTCCAACTCTTTTTTGCACATGGCCAACACATTCATGTTTATTTACAAGAACACCTTGATAAACATTTTTAAAATTATAACCTTTGCTATCTCCATCACCATAGAAATCAGTATATCGTAGATTATGTTTTTCAATAGATCTACTCCATCTTCTGCGGGCTCCCTCTGGCTCCATTCCACCAGGTAGTCCTTGGTAATTAAAAGTACATTTATGTTTATCATGCCATTTTTCATATTACTTTGCCTGTTTCCATCGATATAACAGAAACAACACCATTGTTTGAAGAATAGCCTCGTTGCTGCCAAGTGCCATCACATGATACTGCAATATCAATAACATTGGGCACATGGTCTGGAATAGAACTGAAATTAAGATCACTCTTCAAGTCTTTTAATTCTTGAGCAGCATCCATCATAGTGTCTTCAGCTACAGATTTTACTGCATTAGTTAGTTTTATAACAATTTTATTATAATTATTAGCAGTCATTGGTTTAGGCATGTCCATTGGTGAGACAAATCTTGAGAATCCAGAATAGCTTTGACCACATGATCTCAAAGCATATACAGCCCTGGTATTAATATCAAAACTTTTTAGTTAAGTTTGTGTTATTTTTTTCTTGTTTTATTTAATTTGTCTTGAGGCACATGAAATATAATTTTGACAAAAAAAAAAAAAAAAAAAAGTTTAATAAAGAAAGTGAAAAGTCCTTTCTGGAAAACAAACATTTTTCCTTTGAACATTGTGGGGACACCAGACACTTTAAATTGACCTAACTTTGTTTCACATTGTCGTAGAACAACAGTCTTAACACCTCTGTAGAAACTGAAAAAACTAAAAAGGTCTCATACATAACTCATTTTCACAAAAAACTGGACAACTGACCTTTGTCTTCTGAGGTACAGATATTAAGATTTAAAGTTTATTTTAGTTTATAGTTTTGGTTTAGTTTATAGTTAATTTTAGTTTATTTGTTGTTAGTTTTAGCTTCAGTTATCTTTTTTCTTACTTTAGATAACTTTATGGAGGAAATGAGGGGAATAGGTAAAAAAATCATAATTACATATTAATTTATATGTAAATATTATTTTATCAAATATTCTGAGGTATATTTTTTGTCTTTAGTGTCTGGTAGAAGCATAGCTGGTAGGGCTGTGTTTTAAGTTTTATATATTTTTTATGGAGAAATATGTGCAATAGGTGAAAGAATTATTTAATATAAATATGATATTTTTAAATTGTTTGCATTTTACTCATATTTTTATTAAAATTAAAATTTTCACAAGTTTAACCCTTTTTAATTTACTCTTATTTTTTTTTTTTTTTAATATTTTTAGTATTCTTTTCATCCTGTGAAAATGGTGAGGTTATGCTTTATATTTTGATTTATATTATGAAACATATCAAGCTACTGATAATGGCTTTAAGTATATAGAACATGAAGAATGGGGAAAGAAATTAGCAAACACTATTGTTACCAACATTTATTTCAACAATGAGCAACAGTTAAAAAAGGAAACATCAGAAAAGATGATGTTTCTGCTTTTAAAGTTCGACAAAACATGAAAGATTAACGAATATACACATAACAACACAGTGAATTCAACATTGCAATTTCTTAATGGTATATAGATGGTTTCTTTAAAAATCAAAAGAATATTTACTTTGGGGAAAATTTACGATATAAATGTGCTATTTCTTTATCTGTAAGTTTAAAAGATAAAGTGGCATCAGAATGGAAAATATTTCCACAAGGCACAGGTTTTAATGATGTGGATGCTGTTGTTGGTCAAAATAGATCATGATGTGGATAATCCTGGTGATCAAGTTGATCATGATCATTTGACAAGAGAAAAGTCTAAAATTGAAATTTTCTTAAAAAAACTTTATTCACAATGTCCTAATGATTACAGAACTTACATTCAGAATTCTCAGAAAGTTATGAGAAGGAATGATGTAATCCAAGATATAACCTTCTTGGGTGAGTTTATTTTAGTTTTTGTTTGACTTTCTTCAGATAGTTACAAGTTGAAAAAGAGTTATTTTACTTTAAGAAATTAAATTATTCAATTTTTTCAACAATTGTTTAAATAATTAATAAAACAACTCTATAGAAGGTTTTTTAACGCTTGCTTTTCTTTTGAATGTGTCTAGTTTTAGTTCAAAAAATGCTAATTATGATAAACGAAAGTCTTTTTGCAAAAACCCAGGGAGGTTAGGTTTTTGTCAACCCTCTCTCTCTGTATTGTGAAGCTCGTCATCTACTTTCTTTTTGCATGATATTACCTAAGTTGAGTAAAACTTACTGTAATTTTTATTCTATCTCCTGAAATGTCAATTTTGCCCTACTATTTGGGTAACATTGAGACATGATTATGTTAATCATAGCAGAGATTGGCGTGTTCTTTAAAAATGATCAATAGCACAAACACTACAATCATATGCCAGGAAAAATTCTAAGTAAAAAATATATCAGTGTAAGTCAGTCTTGTGCTGGTACATATAGTTATTGCTTTAAGAACAACACACCTGCCCGGAGAGCCTCAAAACATAAAAGTCATGCTCAAAAAATAAAACCAATTGGGTTTCGTAGCTCATACATCGATGTTTCAAAAAATAAAAAAATTGTAATCATCTGCCTTCGTCCAAGGAAAAAAAATGACTTTGAATTTTCTCATGTTATTGGCTCCTTTCCTAAAGGCATAAGGAAGAAAAGATGATACTTATTTATGAATAACTATAAAATTTGATAGGTAATCACTAGAAAAAATAAAACTTGATAAAAAACAACCATATAAAATAAACAAGATAAAACTAGATTGCTTTTATTGTTAATCCATTTTAAATTGCATAACCCTAAGGGTATCTTTACCAGCTAATTCGGTTTCTTTTAAAAGTCAAGTGTTTTAAACGTTTTTTTAAGCTCATATTTTTTGAACAGCTTGGTCCATTTTATTGTTTAGTACTTAATGTTACAGTGTTACATATTTATGTATTTAATAGTGAAATAAAGAAGCTGTAATAACATAAATTTTTTTATTAGTTGCTGACAATAGAATAAGTGCTTTATCAAATGAAAACATAAACAAGTACTTTTTGCAATTTTAACTTTACTTGGACTCTTTCAAGTAAAGTTAAAATTGCAAAATGCCCAATAGTGCCAAATCTCATGAAGAGTGTAGAAAAACAATGTGTTGCATGTATGAAAAAGTTCAATTCACCAATTTCTGGTGTAGCCTTTGAGAGTTTCAAAAACATTTGCCAATACCAAGATTTCCCTGCTTTATAACAAAAGTTATGGAAGTTTTAGTGTTGATTTTTTGTTGATTTTTTCACTTCCAGTGCAAAACTTTTCTGATTATAGCCTATTACAAGTCCCCAGGCCATAATGTGTGTAACACATGTGCTCTAGTTGAATATACCACCAACATTATAAATTAAGAATTTTCATGTTGTTACAAAAATTTTTGGTTTCGGGGGTCAAAACTGTTGTTCTTGATTATAGCTTATACACCTTTTTCTATATAAAACCTTATATGACAGTGCTATTAGTGCCTCATAAGCATTCTTTTAACTAAACCACTACCTTAGAAGTTAAATGAGACATTTTAACAGATTTTTTGATGAAAATTATAAAAAAGTTTGATATTTTTTACTCTAATAAATTTGCGCTTATTCTACACTTGAATTTTGCCCTGAGGATATGTGAGCAAAGCAAAGAAATGTGTTGAAAACCTTTTGCAAAAGATTTTTAACTGGTCAACATGTATTGTGTGTTAAAAAACCCATTTCATTCATAAAATCATCTAAAAATGCCTAGAATTTCCTTAGTGCTTTGTTTTCAAAATCATTATCAAATGTAAAAATTGTAAAGTTCAATAAATTTGCACTAATAGTGAATTAATTTCTAAAATTTATTCAATTCTATTCTTTTCTTGTGAAATCTTGATACTCTTTAATTTATTTGACTTGACATTCAAAGCACTGGTCAGCTTACTATTCTCAAACGACTCTAAACTTTGACAAAAGATTGGCACAAGTTTTAAATATTTTTTTTGAAATTGACTTTAATTCATTATAATGGTTTACTTATGCGCTTAAATTCTCTTCTAACAAGTAATATTAATCCATTAAAATAAAGCTGAATGGATGAAAATTCTTGACTTTTTTCTAAAGGTGTTTGCTATTCAAATCCACAAGACAACTGTACAGCCTTCCTTTGTATTCAGGGTGGGTTTTATCTCTTTTGTATTGTGACCAATGCTGGTTAAAATCTTGATGTGCAGTCTCAACAGCCTGTTCACTGAATTGTCCTAAGGGCAATTGTTTCATGTTTACAAAGTCCTTGATTTGGTGGAATAGTGTGTGGATTTTGGGCATGATGCTTCCAAGTTGGATTGCCAAATATGTGTCTTTAAATTGATCTATCTTGAAAGAAAAATCCTTTTCTAGTACATTTCCAAAGCATAAATTCACAACCAAATTAAACTTTTGAAAGCTTCAATGACAGCAAGAACTTGTGTGTTAGAAGTTTTTTCAGCTAGAGATTGTAAAACATCAACATTTTTCAACAATTTCCTGCATTCATTGGCTTCAAAGTGTCTGCGATGATATGGGCTTTGGTAAATGTGAAGCATGGCTAGCCAATTTTCAGCATCAGACCACACAGTTTTGAGAATTTTGAAGGGTTGATTGACTGTGCCCAAAAGAAGGAGTAACTATTGGTAGAATGATGTCTAGAATCAGTCTATCCTTAGGTCCATTGATAATCAACTTGTGAACAACATTGGCAAATATTTTGGCCTTTGCTAACACTCCACCCGATTGTTCAAAAAACATGAGATTTCTTTTGACTGAGCCAAGTGTTCTTAAACTGCCTCTGCAAGCAAGGTTCTTTGAGTCAATATCACACCAACAACAAGGGTGCATGCTTGAGTGTGTTTGAAGTCCACAAATAATGTTGGCAACTTTCATGTCGCATGCAATAATCAATTTCAGAGCATCCGCATCAATGAGTGACCAGACCTTTTGAATATTAGAATTAGTTTCTGGCAAATCTTCAGAGACTGCTACAAGAATTTGTCTTCTCACACTTGTTGCTTTTGCTGCTCTGGAACTCAAAAGTCGCTTTTGAGGTTGTGAGTTTGATTTATCTTGTTCTGTGGAACTCTCAATAACACTGACACAAAACTTGAGGAAACCTTTGCCTCCATCAATGCCTAATTTGACAAAGTAGCCACCTGACGTTTCTCTGGATTGAATGACTTGACTAACCAGAACAGACAAATCTCTGCAATGAACAACAACATGGGTTGTGTCACAACTTTTGGAATCTGTGGTTTTTAAGTCTGTAAAAGTAAAAAACTCCTTCAGTTGTTGACCAGCCATTTGAAAATTGGCATAAAAGTTGGGCTCAATCATCTTCTTGTCTGATGACTGATGAACAGTTTTCACTAATTTTTTGATCACATTTTTGGAGAGGCCAGTGTTAATTTGTATATTGATGAGGTCTTGGATTGTCAATGTTGATGTGGCAGAATGTGATATTGCTGCACTTGACTCAGTAGAAAATTTGCATTCATTACCTCCAGCAAACAAAAATTACAAAAACTATCATTTTATAGTTAATCTCTTACAAAATTATAATATTATAAGTAATTTTTGCTGACATTTTACCTCGAATAACAGGGAGTGGATGACCTCCAGTTGCTTTTGCCAAACGAATTGTGGCTTTTAGAGATGCCACCTTATTTTCAATCACATTGGATGCTATCTGTTCTGCAGCTTGGTATCTAATGAAGCCAATTTTTGTATATTATCCCTGAACTTTAACTAAGAACAATGATGTGGTAATCCCTTACCTAATGGGCTGAGGCAGGTACTGCATTTCACAACTGGCATTTGTTTCACTCTCATTTCTTCATTTGGTTCAGCTTTTTCTTGAAACCTAGACTGTCCAATTTTGCAAATCAAGCAGTGACACACATGACTAAGTGTTTTCGCTCTGACTCGGATAATTTTGAAATCAAACAACTTTTGCTAAGCAACATCCTTTCCTTCCTTTTTTCGTCTTAAGGCAGTTCTGCATGATTCACAAAGACCTTGAGGCGCGCTAGAGTCACACACATCAAGATTTGTCTGGTAAATGCGACAAACTCTTTCAGCCTAAAAAACAGTCATCTTTCTGCCACATTTTTGGAGGCAGAGCATGCAAACACACTTTCTGTTCTGCTCATGGTTTCTTGCCTGATTTGGCATCTTAAGGAGTCAGTGGATTGTAGCTGTATACAAATTGAGCTATAATATGAAATTGAAGAATATAATTGACAAATATTAAGATTTCTGGCAATTTTATTTCATTATTAACATTACTAGCGAACTCTGTAATGTCATCATAAGAGATGGCTAGATTTATTTTGATTGGATTTCAAGATTATGATAATCTTTAGAATCCTGTCATCTTTGATAGTTTGAATTTAACACACTAACATATACGTCACATTGACTCAAGTACGTGTATTTCAAATAAATAACATATTGCTGCAAGTAGAGCTACATATTTACCTAAATCAATCCTATTTCTTCAGCCTAACAATTTGTATATTATAAAAAATGAAAAAAATGAATTTTTACCACATACAACGATTTTCAAGTGAAAGGTTTAACAATTTTGGATAATTCTGCAAACGTTTCAGTTCAGTGCTACAAAAACAAAGTTTTAATATGATTTTAACTTTTTATGATATGTGCGTCACAGCGTACAAAACCAAAGCAAAAATCAAGTTAATCATGTACGCTCTTATTCACGTGATGATGGGTTGATATTGTTAATTCCTCTTATGCAATGCAAAACCCTTTTTTTTTTCTAATCATTGTTAAAACAAAAATGGAAAAAGACTAAAATTAAAACACTTAAAAAGTAGAAGAAACATTCATTTTAAGAATAGAAAGTTGACCAGTGCTTTAAATGTCATGTCAAATAAATTAAAGAGTGTCAAGATTTCACAAGAAAAGAATAGAATTGAATAAATTTTAGAAATTAATTCACTGTTAGTGTAAATTTATTGAACTTTACAATTTGTACATTTGATAATGATTTTGAAAACAAAGCACTATGGTAATTCTAGACATTTTTAACTGATTTTATGAATGAAATGGGTTTTTTAACACACAATACATGTATACCAGTTAAAAATTTTATGCAAAAGGTTTTCAACACATTTCTTTGCTTTGCTCACAAATCCTCAGGGCTCAATCAAGAACAACAGTTTTGATCCCCGAAACTAAAAATTTTGGTAACAACATGAAAATCCTTAATTTATGTTGTTGGTATATTCAACTAGAGCACATGTGTTACACACATTATGGCCTGGGGGCTTGTAATAGGCTATAATCAGAAAAGTTTTGCACTGGAAGTGAAAAAATTAACAAAAAATCATTACTAAAACTACCATAACTTTTGTTATAAAGCAGGGATTTGGATAAAATTTTACCCAAATCTTGGTATTGGCATAGGCTACATTGCCACTAAATTTTATTGGTCTATGATTAATGGTATTGATTTTATAGCAGTTTTGCTATGTCAAAAAAGAAGGTAACTTTTTTCCGCTTTTGTAACTTCAAAGTCACTTTTTTCCTGCCGATGTACCATAAAGATTTCAAAATTTGCACCAGGTGACCCTGGGATGTGTACACTATCACCCCATATAAGTGGCATTCTTGGGTCAGCTAGGTTGGCAATATTGGATTTCATGATAACAGTGTTAAGTTAATTAAATTTGAATGAAGTCGATTTCCTTGATTTAATAATAATATTGCATTTTTGTGTGATAATTTTTCTATAATTATTTATATTTACAATTTATATAATAAAATATTTTAAGAGAGATGAGAGCAGTAAAAAGCATAATTAATAATAAAAAGAAATTACTTTCAAAAGAATTTATTTGCAGAAAAAAAAAGTTTAAAGAATACAAATAAAGTAAAGAAATAATGATAGATAAATAAGTTATTTTCTTGATGCAACAGTGATGCATTTCTCAAGTGATTCCAAAGAAATTGGGAATATTAAAAAATACTTTTTTAAGTGAAATCAATTGTTTTGAAAATCTAAGATTGTTTTTTTAAAAAGAACTGAATTTTTAAAACAAAATAGTAAAAGAAAAATTTATCTAAGGATTGAAGAAATAAAAATTAATTATTAATAAGTTTTATTTTATAAAATGTATTAATAATTATTTCCTATAAATAAATATTTCTTCTTGCTATTGTTGTTTTTATTACACAAAATAATTTATCAAAAAAGTTTAATAATTGAAGGAATTAATTCAAGATTCATTTCTAAAGGTGTTTATTTAATATTCTTTCATGATGAGATGCTTCATAGATGTATTATTTTTGTACAATTTTATTACAAGAAATGTTTTTTTGAAATAATTTTGATAGGTACTGTTATCTTAATTTTAATAGCTGTACTCTCTTTTTCTTTACTGTATTCATTATATGAAAATATAGAGCTTTCATTATAAACTTTAATTGGACATCAGTGATATTGATTTTATGAATATTTGTTGGTTCAATACTAGGTTTTTTTCCTAGTATTGAACTTGCAAATATTCATAAAATATTTTCCTAGTTTTTTTTCCTAGACTTAAATGAAGGTGATTGCAGGCTAATAAAAATGATAATGAATTAGTTTTACCAGTGAATACTAAAATTAAACTGATTGTATCAAATGTAGTTTATTGATGGCTTAATCCGCAAACCAGCCAACTCCATTTTTATGAAATGTTCAGGAACAACAAAAAACCGAATAATTTCATTATTAAATGGAATAAAAAAAATTTCAAAACACACTACTGTAGATTAATAATTCAGAAATAGGTTTACAATGAAGTTTTATGGATATTTAATTTAATTTATTACTTAGGAGGAATAATTGGAGTTGGCTCAATTTAATAACCAAATTTAAAATTATTTTGGGAGTTGGCTGATTTTCCGTAGTAACTTTAATGGTTATTGTATAATTTAATGCTTGTTGTAATAACATTAATGATAAAGTGTTTTTATTTTGAGTTCTAGAAAATAATTTAAAAATACAACAAAAATTATGCCGGAATAAGATAGGCATTTTTGAGGTGTAGGTAAGATTTATTTGTTTAAATGTGGCTATGCATGATATGGAATATTGTCATAGAAATCATGATAATCTGAAGGCAGGGTAGTTTCCGATTCCTGGAGGTCTTGAAATTTCCTGTTTTTAATTTTCAATCTTTCGGAGCACAGATTAGGCAACTACTCAATATCCTTAGTGGTAATAAGCTTGTTATGACACTGCGGTAGCAACAGCCACTCATCTGTAAACCTTAGCTTATAGTAGATGTTGCCATCCATATTATATTGTAAGCCACGAATGTCAGTTACCTTAAAAACATATTTTGTGTTAGTAATAAATCCAAATACCTAAAAGTAAAAAAAATGCAATAGCTCAAAGAAAAATGTAAGTATTCGATAAAACAATACCTTGGGGTCCCCTTTCATTTTTCCAGGTCTTATTGATTTATAAAATTTGATTGAGTCAAATGATTTGAAAAATGAATGTGTCAAGTAAGAAACATCATAGGGTTCTGGTTTCTTCCGAGCACTTCTACAAACTCCGTAGTATTCTACAGGTACATTAATAACTTTATTTTTTAGTTTTTTCTCTATACATGCATGCATTGAGTCGGCCTCCATTTGGGTATGCCCTACCTCTAAATGCTTCTGTTCAATGTTTATTTGCTTTGAAATAGCTATATTCATCAAAACATTCAACAATATTGAATTTCTATTTTGTGACACGCAACCATCACTATATAAAATCAATTTAATATTGCTTTGCCTGTTGAGTCTGGGAAGAAATTTTTCGATAATGAATTTCCCCAATATGCTTGCATATTCTTCAGCATTTAGTCCTCCCTCAATTTCATTCCATAAATAACAGTATCCGGCTTTTGTTGTAAGATCAAATAAACAAAAGTTATGAACACATAGCTTCGTTTTATAATACAGAGAAGAAACATTTGACTTGGGCGCAAGCAAAACTGCTTGTACATTAACTGTAAAAACAAACTCTTCCTGTTCTTTGTCTTTCTGTTTTTCAATTCGTGCTTCATATTTTCTTTGCATGTGTTGGTTTTAGTCTAGGTCTGACAAATAGCCAAGCTTGTGTGATAAACATTTTTCACATAAATCCTTTTTAGGTTGGAATAGAGCAATATTTTTGGTCTCCATGGTGTTGTTGAATCTTGGTACAGACAAATGGGCAATGTTGTTCAATAAACACCAATCAGATACATAAAAATTATAAAGGGATTTTTTTGTAGACCATTTGGGTAAAATATATTTCTTAGATGTTGATTTGCGACAGTAGTGCGATTCCATTTTTGGCAAACTTTCAAAAAAATCTTTGAGTGAAGCTACTTCTATATGAAATAGATTCTCTCTAGTCTTCGGTGATTCTACCAATGATACTGCTTGGTTGACAATTGATCTTGATTGTTTCCAACCCCACACGGTTGATTTTCCAATACACAGAGTGTTTAAGAAAATTGTCTTACAGACTCTGTACAATTTTTCTTCTTTCCTTCAATAGTACTCAATTGAGCTAAGTCTTTTGGATTTTAAAGCATCCTTTCTGTCTCTCGGACTCTTGATAGGAAAGCATTTGGCAAGATTATTAACACTTTCTTTTCTCCCCAAGTCATCTTCCAAAAACTTACGAAGATTTTCGTTCGATCTGTGTCTAAAATATCCAAACATTGAAAGGCAGATTTTTTGTTTGATGCGCATTTACACCTTGGTTTCAGCCTTTTTGCATTTTTAGGTACAACATGATTATTATTATTCTTTTGTGACCAAAATATTTTCGTCCCTTTTCTCGATAAGCAAAATTTTATGATCTTTCCATGTGGATCTGTCAACCTGGCATCTCCTTCGCCATTTGACTTTTTTTGTCCCTCCTTCATCACCATCAGATTCTGAGTCTGAGTGCTTAGAATATGGGACCAAGGGAGCAATATAATCTCTTTCATCGATAATGTCATTGTTTATCAATGGGGAGCTATTAACTATACCGCTAGGTATTTGTGGATCCTGACTTGGCACAAGAGCTTGAATGGAGACTCTAACCCCACTTTTGGGTGTGTCATGCGTTGGGAATATTTCCTGATTGAAAACAGTAGTGTAATTGGGACGTAAAATCTTCGTCGAAGATCAAAAAAGGAATTGTTTCGATAGCACTGTCTTTATGAGAATATGAAAAATCACTCTGCATTTCTCCATTACAATGACCAATGTCTTCGGTAAATGACATTCTAAAAAATCAAGTATATTTTAATCATTTCAAGGAATTCATGTATTCAAGATTTATTAACCCAATATTGCATAATGTTTCCAATTAGCAATAAACCATTAAAAAAAGAAAGACCTTTTTTTTTTTGTCAAATAAAATTAACTTTGCAGGACTATCAATTCGATTTATTATCTTTGCTTGCATTAAATAAAAAAAAACAGACAAATCTAATAAAAGTTATTAAACTTAGAAGCGTAGTTTAAAATTTTGACATACTACTTGCTTTTGAAATTATTACTACTTGCTTTTGAATTTTAAACTACGCTTCTAAGTTTTAAACTACGCTTCTAAGTTTAATAACTTTTATTTTGTTTGTCCGTTTTTTTCAAAATTTTAAAATAAATATGTGCAATATAAGGTGAAGAAATAACTACAATATAACCAAATACAGCATTAATAAACACAAGGAGCTGATTCTGTAATTGTAATGTAATTATCAAACTTAATTTAACTGTTTTTGAAACTGAATATGCTTTAAAAAGTTAAAGTCTTACCTTGCATTAATTCAGGTCCTCTTATATATTGAAAGCTTCAAATGTGTGTATTAATATATAAGTTATATCAAATTTTAAACTCCGCGATCTAACACTTCACATTACAAAATAGCAAAATTGGCGGGAGTTAGCTGGATTGGTAAATCGTTTTTTTTAAACCTGGAGTTGGCTAGTATGTGTGCAGGGTGATTTAACATATTTATAATTTTATTTGAATTATGGTCGTTTTGCATATCATATAAAATTTGAAGATCAACAAAATGGCATCAAAATCTGGATTTCGACCAAACATGGAGTTGGCTGGTTTGCGGATTAAACCATCGTTATACTCATTATGTTGAACTAACATAAAAATTTGGTGTTCCTTTTTATATGATTTTACATTAATGTAAAAACATTTACAAAAAAGGACTCAGGATTAAGTGAAATGATTTCTCTTGCAGTTTATTTTTAAAATATGATGCTGTTGCTGATATTCATAAAGGATTTATCTTTTATTATTAAGCTTTTTGATTATAATTATATTTGCACTGTTTTGAATTATTTTAAATGGGTGTATATTGTTTTCTATTCATATTTTTTTAAATGTTTGTTTATTTTTTTGAGAGATTATTTAATAGTAGTCTTTACCCTTCCATAAGCACTTATTGGCCTTCTTTGGGATTAATTGCGTAAATCCATTTTCTACTTCTTTATATAATACAGAGAATCTTCAATCTTTAGTAATTTGTCTTTGTAACTATAATTTTATTTTTGATTTATATTTCTGTCATATTACTTTTCCCATTCCTTTTATAAATATTAATGCTTTTTTAACATCAGGTTAATCTAGTAATTCAAAATATGCTTTCTTAAAAATATGCCTTTTTTATATATGCTGCCCAGAAGACTAGTGGTGAAGTTTCTCTATATTTAATATATTCTTACATTTTACATGGTTGTTCACAAATCAAAGCGTTTTATGCATATTTATTTTATGACCAACCACTTTCATGTTTCTAAATCTTGAGCTGAAACTGAAAAATGTTCTTTTTGACTTGAAGGAGAATCAGTATTAGTATAAGGTTCCAACATACAATTAATCCCGTTTGCTTTATTCTTTTTAATTGAATATTCACATATAATATTTAGGAGTATATTTTTTGTAGTTTTATTTTTAAGCAATTGTTAGTTATTGAATAAATATTGATCTTTTTTTTTTCTTTTCATATAGTCATTAATTCAATTTTTATTTAATTCAGTACTTCTATGAAGAAATAAAAATTACCACACAAGAAATAAATAAAAATGAGCTGGTATTGTTGATTTGTGTTTTTATTGTTTTTTAAAGATATATTGAAATAAATTTAAATTATGTTTATCGCCAAAAAATAAAATTGATATAAATATGAAATTTTTTTTTAATTTTTTTTGATTTCTAATGACAAAATGATCAAACATGTGAGTAAGTTACTGATGAATCAAAAAAATGTATATAAAAAAACCATCATTAATTTTTCCATAGCTTCTAAACAAACAATGTGTGTTTTATTTTATAAAATGATAAAAAAAAAAATTTGCATTAAATACTCTTCTCTTCAAATTATAATAATTTTCTTCTTACTGATTTTATTATTTTAATTTATTGATGTTTATATGACTGTTATCATCATCATCATCATCATCATCATCATCATCATCATCATCATCATTATTATTATTATTATTATTATTATTATTATTATTATTATTATTATTATTATTATTATTATTATTGTCATTATTATTGTTAGTATTATTATTATTATTATTATTATTATTATTATTATTATTATTATTATTATTATTATTATTGTTATTATTGTTGGTATTATTATTATGATTATTATGATAATAATTATTTTTATTAACATAATAATTATTATTATTGTTATTATTATCATTATTATTATTGTTACTATTATTATTATTATTTTTATTTATATTATTTTTGATATTATTATTATTGTTGTTGATTTTATTTTTATTAATAATATTATTGTTATTATTATTGATATTATTACTATTTTTGATATTATTATTATTTTTTGATACTATTATTATTTTTGATATTATTTTTGATATTATTATTATTATTTTTGATATTATTATTATTTATGATATTTTTATTATTATTTTTGATATTATTGTTGCAATTATTGTTATTAATTTTGATATCATTTATATTACTTTTAGTATAATTACTTTAATTTTTATTATCTTTTTTTTTTTTTTTAATACTCAATCTTTAGTAAAGTAATTAAAAACTTTTTTTTTCATCTCTGATTTTTCACAAATGCAAAGTACATTTACATTACAAAAAAGACTCTGCAGTTAAGAATTTATTTAGTTTAATATAAGTTGTACAAATATTTATTTTTAGCTAGTAAAATTATGACAAAGCACGAAAAATTTATTGAAACAATTCTCTCTTGGCATAAAGCTCTCGAAAAACCTGGAAGTGAAAAAGTTGTGAGTTGTGATACTGACCATGCTTCGATACTTTATAAAAAAGCCCGCGCATATGAAAAGCTGGGATTTCTATATTTAGCTTGGAAAGGTTATAAAAAGGTTTTAAAAAATGAACCTCATCACATTGAAGCTAAAAAACATTTCAAAACATACGAGAAAATACAAGAAAGTTATAAATTAGACACAAAACAGAAAAATGTGCAGCAGTTTATAACATTTGAAGGTATACGAAATAAGGAGGCAAAAATTAGCATTTTAAAAGAGATAGAAAAAACTGAATATGGAAATTTAGTAAAGCAATTTGCTTACAAAAAAACTGTAAAAGAAGTAAAGAGTTTAGTAATCATACTAAACGATCTTGGCTATTTAACAACTAAGTTAGGAGACTTAAGCGGAACAGAGGAAAGAGAGTTGAAGGTTAAACTTAGATATTACACAGATGCGGCAGTATTTTATCAATATGTCATTGCTATATTAGATGAGAAGCTAAACAAATTAACTTCTGAGGATAAAAATGCATTTATAACACAGCAGCAGATATATCCACGCAAGAATTTAAGTCACTTACAAGAACTTATATTCTCAGCACTTGGTGGAGTAAATCTATCAATTCCATTTGCTCAACAAGAAGATAGTAATAAACAGTCGTTGAAAGCATTACGGAATGACATTGATCAAAAGCTACTAAGTGTAGAAAATATTCGTAAACAAGCAATTAATAATCAAGAAGAAAAACAAAAATATCAGGAATTATATGTAAAAGAAGCAAGCAACTTATTTGAATCAATAGCTGATGAAATGCGAAATTTTTTAGGCAAACTATACAGTGTTGGTGAGCAAGAAATTGGCAAGCCACCTTGTAAATATGCAGTAATAGGACTTGGTTCAATGGCACTGCAGCAGATGACTCCGTATTCAGACTTAGAATTTGCTATTCTCACAGAAAATGAGGATTACAAACAAAATAAAGATCCTAAAATTAAAGAGTATTTTAAGAATTTAAGCTATTTAGTACACTTTAAGGTAATCAATTTAGGAGAGAGTGTTATTCCTACCAGTAGATTTAGTGTTGATACGAGCCACCTAGTACATAGAGGGGTCAACTTTGATCTAGGAGGTAAAACTCCACTTGGTAGGATAGATAATGACAAAGAATATGAGTTAGTCAAAACAATAGATGGAATGCTTGTTTATGTGCGTAATGAAAATAACAAGGCAGAACACATAGATAAGAACTTACCATATATATTAGAAAATGTTTGTTATGTTCATGGCGATAAGCAGCTTTTTACCAGCTATAAGGAAGAGGTTACAAAGTTTTTGACCAGTAAACACAAAAGTGATGAGCAAGGTAGATTAAATTGTGAGATAAGAGCTTTAAAGTTGTTAGAAGAAGGTACGATAGAAATTGATTATCTTCAACAAACAACAAATTTAAAATTAAATGTAACTCATTTTGAAGGAGACCTACATAGGCTAGCACCTAAATTAGGAGTTGAAAATGAAGGAAGGTTATTTGATGTTAAGCAGGAAGTTTATCGATTACCTGACCGCCTGGTATACAATCTTGGTCTATATTACGGTGTAGAAGGAGACAGTAACTGGGATATAGTGGACAAGTTAAAAGATCAAAATGTTATTACCCCAGAAGCAGCTTTTAATTTAAAAAATGCTGTTACATTTGCTGCTACCCTCAGGTTAAAGACTTATTCTTGTCATAAAGCGCAAAAAGAGGATATGTCTATTTTCTGTAAATCTGCTGAAACCGACTCAGAAATTGAAGAGCAAGCTAAACAAATATTTCACTTAACTGAGGACGACTTGAGAGAACAAGGTGGTCTATTTCAGTATTTTTATACCACACTGCCATTCCATGAAAGATTAGAGGCCTTCTGTGCTCAATATAAACTAATGGCTAACGCAGATCGTCAAACTTTTTTCCAAGGCAGTGATTTTTACGTAGATGATCATGCTAATAAAGGACTTATCTATTATCGATTAGTAAAATATAAGGAAGCTCAAAGTAATTTAGAGCAAGCATTAAATGACCCCAAAAATATTGGAAACTTAAAGTTGCAAAACTTTTTAGGAATGATATACTATAGGGTTAATAACTATGATGGAGCTATTAAATGGTTTGATAATTGTTCAAATCAGTTAAAACTGAACTACAAGGAAGAGCCTCATCCAGATGTCGCTAGATCTTTAAATAATCTAGGGTTGGTTTATAACGCAAAAGGACAATACGATCAGGCAATAAATTATTTTGAGGATAGTGCAAAAATGAGGAAACTAATCTACAAGGAGGAACCTCATCAAGATCTAGCTAGATCTTTAAATAACCTAGGGGCAGCTTATTATCATAAAGGGCAATATGATCAGGCAGCGAAATACATTAAGGATGGCCTAAATATGAGAAGACAGATCTTCAAGGAAGACCCTCATCCAGGTGTGGCTACCTCTTTAAATAATCTAGGGTTAGCTCATCATAATAAAGGACAATATGATGAAGCAATTAAGTATCTTGAGGATGGCCTAGAAATGGTCAAACTGATATACAAGGAAGAACCTCACCAAGATGTAGCTAACTCTATGAATAACCTAGGAAATGCTTATGGTGCTAAAGGACAATATGATCAGGCAATTAAGTATTTTGAGGTCAGCCTAAAAATGTTGCAACTGATCCACAAGGATGAACCTGATATAGATGTGGCTGACTCTTTAAATAACCTAGGGAATGCTTATATTGCTAAAGGGCAATATGATCATGCGTTAGATTATTTTGTTGATTGTCTAGAAATGGTGAAACTGATCCACAAAGAAGTACCTCATCCGCATGTGGCCGGTTGTTTACATAACTTAGGGTTAGCTTATCACAATAAAGGACAATATGATCAGGCAATTAAGTATTATGAGGATTGCCTAAATATAAGGAAACTGATCTATAAAGAAGAACCTCATCCTGATGTGGCTAGATCTTTAAATAACCTAGGGTTGACTAATCATTATAAAGGACAATTTGATGTGGCAATTAAGTATTATGAGAATACTATAAATATGATGAAATTGATCTACAAAGAGGAACCTCATCCAGACGTGGCTATCATTTTAAATAACGTAGGATTACTTTATAACGCTAAAAGACAATATGATCAGGCAATTACGTATTTTGAGGACAGCTTAAAAATGATGAAACTGATCTACAAGGAAGAACCTCATCCAGTGTTGGCGAACTCTTTAAATAACTTAGTGAATGCTTATCGTGATAAAGGACAATATGATCAGGCAATAAACTATAGCAACCAAGCATTGGAGATGATATCTATTTTTAAGGATCATCCTTACATAAACTTGATAACAAATAACTTTATAAATACCACTTTGTTATTTATCAAAAACTCTTCTTCAGTTCCTCAAGAAATATCTAAAAAACTAAATGAATTAACAGGAGAGAGTTATCCTAATATTGAATTATGGCGAGCTGTAGAACAATGCGATAAACGTAAGATACAGGAATTGATTATTGCTGGGGTTGATCTTGATTATATGCCATTTATGACTACTACTACTACACCATTAATACGAGCAATAATTAAGGGAGACGTAGAAATGGTCGCTTTAATTTCAGGAAACGCTAATATCAATAAACCTGACAATGATCGAAATAAAGCTAGTCCTTTATATTACTCTTTAGGTTATGGCGGTCAACCAGTTAATCTGGAAATTGTTATGTTATTACTTGAGAAAGGTGCTGATGTTAGTCAAGTAATGTATGACGGAGATACACCTATGCATATGGCACATTATAAAGGTAATAAGGAGGCTATAAAGATATTGATATCGTGTAAAGCTGATATTAATGCCAAAAATGATGAAGGTAAGACACCGTTACATTGTTTATTGGAGAAAGAAAATCTTAGCACAGAAACGAAGCTGGAAATAATAAGAGACTTTTACCAAATATGCGATGATAAAACGATTAAAGATCAAGAAGGTAATGTTGTAATCGATGCGACTCAATACCATTCCCTAAAGTTAGAGTTATTCTTTACTTCTAAATAAGTTTTTTAGCCTAATCATTTACCTCAAACTAGTACAAATAGGAGAATCTGTGAGCTCATAGGTCTAGGGGCATCTATGCTTGGTGATATTCAATTGGAGAACAGTAAAGGTTTATAATTCAAACGCAAAACCTCGGTCGTTAGATAGAGGATGTATTAATCCCCGACTGTGAGTATCGCCTTGTTCTCGCAACAAAACATTGCCCCAAGATATTCTAAAATGGAATATTTGCATCTATGCAAGAACGATTAAAATGGATTTACGATCACTACGAAGAGTTACAAATTATCACGGTAAATTATGAATAGTGACATTACCTTAAAATGAGAAAATAAAAGAAAATAAGAAATAGTGTTTTATATTAAAAGCACAGTAAAGGAAAAAAAAATAAAAAAAATTTTTTTTTGGTCAAAATTTTGGGTCCATGAACCCTAAAAATGGACTAAGCGCTGCGATAAACAGCCTGTAAACTAATAATGGTATGATCATGAAATTT
>QPEY01000268.1:107262-124452 GCA_014706445.1 Hydra viridissima
AATAAGTTTTTAATAAGTTACGCATTTTTTAAATTAACTTTATGTAAGTCATTTTATATGTAATATAATGTTATTTTTTAAAAAATGATTTACTTTAAAATGTAAATATATTTCATAATTTAATCTAAGTTATGTAAAGTAATTTTTTTTTTAAAGTAATTTTTTTTTTACATCAAATTAAGTAAAAGTGCCATCCCTAGTAGTAAATGTTTTAGCTAAATCAAGTGGTATGAACAAACCCAAAAAAAATCCTCTGATAACTGTTTTTGTTTGGTTCCATGTAACGACTTTTTATATCGGGCTTGAAGGTGTCTGTTAACGAGTGAACAGAGTAACTTAAGCTACTATTAATTGTAGAAAACAGATTTAGAGATAATTTAGTTCAAGTTTCATCGCATTTTTCGTGAAAGACAATTTTTTGGGACTAAAGGTCCGAATGTATAGAAATCTTTTAGTAAATATTTGAGCTATGGTGAAAATGAAATATAAAATGAAGTGCAAACATAAGATGTCTTCAAATTGAAAAAGATTGCAACTAAGTCAAGTTGTTACTCTTAAAAGTTTATACGTAGCTTAGGTTATATATGGTCATTAAAAAACTACCAGAACATCTCTTTACGGGATTTGTGAAATTAAAAAATCTTTTGCAAAAATAGAATATTATTTTGAAAGCAAACTAGCGTTAGTAAAGCTTGAAATGACGACGTTATACGTAACAAATGGCTGAAAGATTACTTAAGCGTAAGTTTCAATTTAAGGAAACAGAAACCATACATACCGCTTTTCATTCCCTCGAGAAATTCGTCAAAATTTAATTCTTCTCCTTATCTTAATTTTTTTTTTTTTTTTGAGATATATTTACAAAATAAAGGTCAAATGTAAAAGAAAACAAGAGATAAAAAAATCGAATTTCTCAAAAACTCATCAGCTCTTTTAACAACAAAATTTTGTTTCTCTTTCGGTGAGGTTATATTCTACCACTTTCTTAAAAGATAAGAATATTCTGATAAGGGATATAAACTTGATAAGAATATTCATAATGCAAAATACAACTGAAATTCATTACCTTGTTAATAAAGTAAGGCGAACAAGCGTAATGTTAAAAACGTCTAAAACCGAAGTTAGACACTCATAAGACTTCCGCTTGAAGCGGATAATAATTCAAAGTTGTTGATTATAAATACAATAATTACAAATAACGTGATGCAGGAATAGTTTTAAGATACCCCCCTATCAGGCTTCAGTTCTGATGTCGTGACGTCACTTTCAGTATTGAAGTGTTCGATGGAATCGCATTTAACCGTGTATTTCTAAACTGGATAAAACAAAGTGAAATAATTTTGAACGGAGTACGATACATTAAAGAAATCGCTGGAAGAATTAAATATTGACTAAAATCAAAAGATGGTATTCACAGTAAAAGTGACAATATTCCTGCATGTTAGAGAAATATTCATTCCATCAAAAGTTTTTAAAGTCATTTTAAAAATTAGAGTAGAAGAAAAAGACCATGATCGTGATCCACATCAAAATGCATGTTTGACTGCCAAAAGATATCAAAACCATTTACTTAGAAATGTGTTCCAAATCAAAAACTAAAGTGGTACTAGATTCAGATATAATAAATGCTATTCTGTGTAAGCTAAAGAAAAAATGATGAAAGTAAAACAAAAGTTTCGTTATCAGCAACGTCATCTGGTATTCATAAAACATGTTATGTTCACTTTTTATATCTGCCTACAGTATTTGGCTGAAAACCTTAAAAAATGCAGAAGAACATATTGTTTTAGTAATTTTGTAGATTCATGTTAAATGTGTTTCGGTACGAGAATGATTAAAAAAAAGTTATCAAAACTGAAACGATAACAATATCGTTTAAATCGAGACTCTCGAAATGTTTCGAGACATTTCGATATGTTTCGAGATACAGCGAGACTTTTCGAGAATAAAACCATATTCTTAAAAACTTTAAATCTTTTAAGTTAGAATTTGTTACTGGGCGAGTCCCAGGACAAGCCCATTCAAAACCGCAGAAAGTGGTTTACACGACTGGTACCGAGCTGAAGATCTGCAGGAACACCAACCTAAAAATCCTAAAAAAAGGAAAAAAGGTATTAGTTAACCTACAAATCCAACTAGCATGAACTTGATAGTTATTTTTTTAACTTTTGTTAGACTCCTGATAAAAATGATTACAAAATGTTATTGAATATTTTTTTGTCAGATTTTAACTCCATCTGTTAGAAAATTATTGTTAAAACTTAAAAGTCTCAATTATTAAGTAAGTTTGTAACATAATTTTTGTTATACTTTGTAGTGAAGTTGAACAGTTTATGTTATAAGTTTGTAACATAGCATGTCATAGGGCGAGTCCATTGACAAGCCCGTACAAAAAGTTATATTTCAAATTTGTAACATAAAATTTAATTTTAAGTTAAATGGGTGAGTCCAAAGACAACCCCCAGCTAACACAAAACGTTCGAGTACGTTCGAAGAACGTTAGAAAAGTTCTTAGAAAGTTCTTAGAACGTGCCCGACCGTTTCAAACGTTCCACGAACGTTTCTTGAACGTTTTGTGTGAGCTGGGACCTCTTCTAAACATTTTATTGAGCTGTGTCAATGAAATCGAAAAGAAATACTTTTTTCAAAGTTTGTACAATATTTAAAGAAAAATGCAACAAAAGCTATTGAGTATTTCATTTTTTTCTTGAGATTGTAACCCCATCTGTTGGCAAAAGTACTGTTGAAAGTTAAAAACTCACAGCTTCCTAAATTTGAAAGTTTATGTTTAAAATTTGTAACATAGTAAATTAGTTTTAAGCTAAATGGGCGAGTCGCAATACAAGCCCTTCCAAAAATTGTCGAGAAAGAATCGGAAAGAAAACTCCAAGAATAAACTAGATACAATTTGTGAGACACCTAATTAAAAGTATTAAAAAACGCAATTGAATATTTATTCTTGAGATTGTAACTCCATCTATTGGTTAAGTTTAAGTTTCGAGAGATTTCGATGTTTTGCGAGAAATAACGAGTAATTTCGAGAATCTGTCTAATACCTTCTTAAACAAATAAAACAAATGCCAAATTTTGTTAAACAAAAAAGTAAATAAAAAGATTTGACTTTTTTGTTGTTGATTTTCAAAATTTAAAACAAATTAACGAGTTAATTAATAAATTAATTAACAAATTAATACTCACGTATTATTAGAGATGCGCAATTAGAGATTAATCAAAATCAAACGTTTTTGTCGAGTTTTTTTTTATTTTTTGCGAAATGTTTCATTCTCGAAATTTCTTGAAATGTCTCAAAATGTCTCGATATCTCTCGAAATAATTCAATATCTCGATTGATTTCGAGAATGAAACCCGCCTCTTTTTATAATTTTTTACTTTCTGGGAAAAAGCTAGTAACCAAAGACTTTACAAAATTATTGGACGTGTTTTTTTTGTATGCAGTATTGTTTATTTATAATTTGTTATTTCTTATTTCAGGATGCCCTTATTGTAGAGAAATGTCAAAAAGAAAGTCAACAAAATCTTGGACACGGAGTTACTCAGGCACCACAGTTTGGACTTTCCACTGACCTATGGCAATCCAGGAATTGTGACAACTACATGGCCCTCACTTGTCATTACATCAACAAAGATTTCTTGCTGAAAATGTTTGTCATTGGAGTCTTTCCATTTTCTGAGCGCCACACGGGAGAAGCCATTGCTGCTAAACTGGATCAGTAAGTAAACTATTAAAGTAAAGTTATTAAGCAGATTAATATTAACATTAAGTTAATGTCATTAAGATATTTACAAATTACGTTTTTTGTTTTAAAATAGCACTTTTTGTAATTATCAGTTTTAAATTTCCTACAAATTGTAGAAATTTGTACTTGTTTACGAGAAATAACAAGACATTACAAGAAATATCGATAAATTGTTAAGAGTCAATTTTGAAACAGTTGTACAAAACGTTTGATTGTTGTTTCTTTTTAATTTAAGCTATGCCAGTACTTTGCTTAGCAATTCTGGAGTTGGCAATGTGACGTGCGCCTATGATTCGGCATCAAATATGATAGCAGCAATTCCCAAATGCAAGCATGTTGATTTTTCACTTAAATAAGCTGATCATCAAGTGAACCTGGCCATTCAAGACACCGTAGCACAGTGCAAAAACGCTGTATGTTTAAATTTTGGATCAGCACTAGAAAGAGCAACAGATCTTACTTCAAGATGTCACAAGTCTCCTCTTGCTGAAGCAAGAATTCAGAAGGAAGTGTAGGCATTGGTCGAAGACGAAGAAACAGAAAATAAAGAGGACATCAAATTTCTCAAGCGTATTACTCCTTGCAAAACCAGGTGGAACTCATACTTCCTCATGCTTGAAAGCTTGACAAGAATCCGTCGAGTGTTGCTGTCCATCAAGGAGAATCCTGACCAAGATCCAGCAAAGCTTGCTCCTCTTATTCCAGATGAAGAGGAATTTGACCTTTTTGATGAAGTTCAACCCATATTAGGGAGGATTGCTGAAGTGTCAGAGTCTCTGTCTGCTGAGAAGGTTGTCACAATTCACAAAGTGATTTCTCACATGTACGCCTTGAAAGACAAGACACAGCTGGTATTGAGAGCCGGACCTTCACCTTCAGCTGAGTTTTTCTTCAGGAAATTTCTAAAAAACTTGGAACAACGTTTTCCTGAGTCAGGAATAAAGAATATCTTTTATGCTGTGGCTTGTATGCTTAACCCATTGTATCAGGGAAATCCATTCAAGAAACTAGGTGGCTATGATGAAGCATATGAGGCTCTTGTTGCAAAGCGTTTTAACCATCAAGATTAGCTTGCATCACTGGAATTGTTACGCAACCGTGCTGAAGCTGCTGGTCCAAACCCTGCCGTTCCAAAAGATGATCCACTATTCGACATGATGGACAAACCAGTTTGTGATGTGCCAGTCGTTGTCCCAACAAAGTCAAAGATCCAAACAGAGTGGGAGATGTATGTTGCTATGCCTGCCTCTAATGAACATGTCCTCAATTTTTGGAGAGACAAAAGATTTCTTATCTTGTCTAAAGCTGCCCAGAAGTGGCTTTGTGTGCCAGCCTCATCTGCTCCTTGTGAACGTGTTTTCAGAGCTAGTGGTCCCATTGTGTTTTACAAACGCACTAAATTGCAGCCTGAAAATGTTGAAACACTTGTTTATATTCAGCAGAACTATGACAAAGTGAAGTTTTCCACGTACATGCTCTGCACTAAAGAAGAAGTTGAGGACATGGTACCTGCACCCAATATTCCACCATACTTGGTTGTGGATCTTGAAAGTTACTATGTTACAAATTTTAAACATAAACTTTCAAATTTAGGAAGCTGTGAGTTTTTAACTTTCAACAGTACTTTTGCCAACAGATGGGGTTACAATCTCAAGAAAAAAATGAAATACTCAATAGCTTTTGTTGCATTTTTCTTTAAATATTGTACAAACTTTGAAAAAAGTATTTCTTTTCGATTTCATTGACACAGCTCAATAAAATGTTTAGAAGAGGTCCCAGCTCACACAAAACGTTCAAGAAACGTTCGTGGAACGTTTGAAACGGTCGGGCACGTTCTAAGAACTTTCTAAGAACTTTTCTAACGTTCTTCGAACGTACTCGAACGTTTTGTGTTAGCTGGGGGTTGTCTTTGGACTCACCCATTTAACTTAAAATTAAATTTTATGTTACAAATTTGAAATATAACTTTTTGTACGGGCTTGTCAATGGACTCGCCCTATGACATGCTATGTTACAAACTTATAACATAAACTGTTCAACTTCACTACAAAGTATAACAAAAATTATGTTACAAACTTACTTAATAATTGAGACTTTTAAGTTTTAACAATAATTTTCTAACAGATGGAGTTAAAATCTGACAAAAAAATATTCAATAACATTTTGTAATCATTTTTATCAGGAGTCTAACAAAAGTTAAAAAAATAACTATCAAGTTCATGCTAGTTGGATTTGTAGGTTAACTAATACCTTTTTTCCTTTTTTTAGGATTTTTAGGTTGGTGTTCCTGCAGATCTTCAGCTCGGTACCAGTCGTGTAAACCACTTTCTGCGGTTTTGAATGGGCTTGTCCTGGGACTCGCCCAGTAACAAATTCTAACTTAAAAGATTTAAAGTTTTTAAGAATATGGTTTTATTCTCGAAAAGTCTCGCTGTATCTCGAAACATATCGAAATGTCTCGAAACATTTCGAGAGTCTCGATTTAAACGATATTGTTATCGTTTCAGTTTAGATTACTTTTTTTCAATTAATAATTTATCGATTGAACTTCGTTAACTTTTTTTTTAATCATTCTCGTATCGAATTTCCTTGAAACGAAAAAGTTTCGAGAATGCATATGCTTAGTGTGCACAAACCTTTTATTAGTTGTATATGGAGGTGACTGACTTTCATGCCATCTAATAACTTTGCAAATGATATGCCAACTCTCACTTATTCTAATTTGCCTTTATTCCTGTCCACTTTTACGTCTTTAGTTAGGCCTGTTTTTTTAAAAGTGTTCCACATACTTAAACCCAATTTTTCCAACTTGTGCTTCCGCGTGTTTACATTTAATAAACTTTTTGATAGTAATGGAACACTCACTTTAACAGATTCTCACTTATCTAGCTTTATTAGGAGATGATCTGTGACTCATATGATCATAATTTATGATACCAACTATTTTGATCCTTTCTAAGCTTTAATGCCGATTGATTTCGATCACATTCACTTTTACTTAAGTATATGTAAATGAAATAAGGTTTGACTCAGAAAAAAGTGTTTTTTAGATTCAAATCTTATTGCAGTGAATACAAAAGTAAACCTATTAATATTTACTTTCGTATCCACTACAACGATATGCAACCGTAAGTTTTGTTATCTATTTGCCGCTTCTTTTTGAAAACATTTGAATAAAAATTTATGCTTTTTTTATTTAGAACTGTGTGAACAATACAATAACAATTACTCGAAAATCTATTTGAAGAACTTTGTCATAAAAAAAATTTACTATGGAATTATTAAGCTATATTTTTTGGGCCTTGTTTTTAAAAAACGCAATAAACTTCACAACATATAAACTGGTAAAAGTTAATTAAAACTTTATTAAAAAGTTAAGAAAAAAGTCATTATCTGAGTTTAGAAAAAGAAAAAAAAGCAAAACTATATTTATCTCATATAAAGAAATAAATATTTAGACTATAGACTTTATTTTTTTAAAGTACTGTTCAATCCGTTTTCTGTGATATCATTATAATGCTTATATTTTCAGTTAACTGTGATATCATTATAAATTATGCTTATATTTTCAGTTAACTGTTTAAGTTTTGTTGAAGACATGAGATGAACTTAAAATACATGACCAGATCTATATTACAAAAAACACGTCATAATCTTAAAAAAATGATCGAAATTGAAAGTTTAAACCGTCATAAATAATAACACTCAGCAAAAACGAAAAAAATGAAAAAAAAATATAGTATTTAAAGGAAAATCCTAATAAACTAATTGGCTTGAAATATAAAGTAGAAAATATCAAATAATTTAGTTAATTCTGAAAAAACAAACATTTAAAAATGTTCAAAACAATTGAAAGAAAGTTTTAGTTGAAATTATTTCCTAATTATTGAATTATAATCTTTGAATGTTTTTTTTTTTTAAGTATATTTGTTAAAGAAAAAAGTTGCAGCAATATCATAGCAATATCATAGGCAAGTTTATCTTAAATATTAAAAAGTAGAACCAGTAGTTAAGTAGAAAAAAAAGACAAAGAAATGTTAATACTTAAATCAACCAATCGTATTCCTATTATTTAAATGAACCTATCATGTTCCTTTCATTCAAATTTACCAATCGTATTCTTTTTATTTAAATCAATTAATAATATAAGTTTTATTTTCGAAATGTTTTTTCGGGACATTTAAGTTGCGGAAAACTTCGTGGAAGAATTTATTTTGGCAAACATCAACTGAAAACGCTTTTATCACAACTTGAAAAAAGGACATTTTGGTTTATTTTTAAAAAATCCTAATGGAATTGTTGATAACAGGGCAATGTGTCGAGTCCCGCAAACCTCCAGTCTGTGAAAGCCAACGAGAAAGAAAGGACCCTTTAAAAACTTTTTTATATTTAGTAATTTAATAAACTTATCTCTGTAAAATTCTAACTTTGATCTTTTTAAAGCAATCATGAGAGTAGTTCCAAGGTAAACTATTTGGGAGGAGATTAGGGTTGAGGAAAGAGTAAAAATATATCATTTGGGGAGGGAGAAGCAGTCTGTTGTTACCACGGTACTGGTTGATGACAAATTCCAATATTTTAGTGACGCTTTATTTAAAGAAGATAATTTCAAGTTCTAAAGAAAATAAGAAAACTTTAAAACTAATATTTTTTACTCGCAAAACTTGAGTTGATTACTATGACAGAATTTCCAAAAATTTGACATTAAATAACATGGCAAAACCAGCCATCTCTAAAAGATGATTTTCATATGAAATGCAGATTCATCTGACAAATTCGCTGAATCTAGATTCCGATTTTAAAAAAGAAGTGTTTAAAAATGACAGTATAAAACTTGTTGCTTCATCAAACCATCTTCAACCTTCGACGAATTCCAAATAGTTTACCGTAAACAAAATGCAATTTCAATTCCAATGAGTTGCGATATTAAAAAAATCAAATATCATTTTTAAAAATATTATTTCATTTCTTTATGATTTAATAGAGTTTAAAAAAAGTTCACATTTGTCAATTCAATTTAAATTTTACTTTTTGATCTTCATTCACTTAAAAAATGATATGTTTCGGAAATTATAGAATTTTTCATTTTTATGTTTACCAACAGAAATATATACAGTTAAGGATAAATAACTTATACTTAAAATGAATGTAAATACAATAAGAAAAAAATAATTTGTCACAGTTTTAAAGAATTTAGCAAAGCCAATTTATGGCAAACCGCAAAAATAACTAAGTATTTAATATTAACCTGGTATGATTAACCAACTATATATAAACTAATTTTTATTTGACAAAAACAAATGGGTTATGATGTGCTTTTTATGATAAATGAAATAATATATGAGATATGAAAAACGAAAGCATGAAATATCTGGCCGCATTTTGAAAAATAATTATAAATTTAATTAACTTTTTAAAAGATTTTGGTTTATTAAATGAATAATGAAAATGCCCATTAGAAAATACACCTACTAAAAAAATAATGCATAGTAAAATATATATTATGTAGCTTATAGAGTAGTCGAGGCAAAAAAATGGCGACATATCGGAAAAAATACTCAAAAAATATCCAAAATTAAGGCTGGTGAATGAAGGACCAAGGAGTTGAATGAAACCAGAACTTGACAAAAAGTTTTATTTAACCTTTTTTATAATTCGCTATACTTTTTTTATTCATTTTAAATAATCCTTGCAGGTCTATTTTATTATTGACGGAACTATGTTTACAAGACAAATAGTTCCAAAATTTACAAATGTTTATCTCGGAAAAATGATGAAAATCTGTTCGTGCCGACAACTAATTTCCTTTACCTTGGTGTAATTTGTTTAGTAATTTGCCAACGCGTGAAGTAGTTATTTTGTCCTGAACAGTTTTATTAAACAAATGCTATAAAAGTTTAAACTTATACCACTTGATCAGAGTTTCTGTTTTAAAACTGTGGGCAGCCATTTTAATAGAATTTTTTGTTGAAGAGTGAAAATTTAGAGGTTATCGGAAACTCGCATGGCTCGCTAATTTCTGCGGCCTCTTTGATGTAAAACAATAGGTTGAACGTCCATCTCTTATAGGTCTATGCTGAAAATGATGCTCGATCAGTGGTGAGTAAAAGTATGCTCATAGGAAAGTTTGTAAAATACTTTTGTGTGTTAATTTACCCTTTTACTATAATTCTGATTCCAAATATCTTTTTCTCAGAATTCGTCAGTACTTTTTTGGTTTCATAAAGAACATTTTTTTTTCAATAGGTTGTCGTTCTTTGACGAGTTCAGCAAGCGAGCGCGCTCTCCAACGCGTTTGTTTGTTTTTTACATTCCGGCCAATTTTTAATCTCAAATTCCGAATTCCACGGAAATGCGATTCGGATTATTTTAAGAAAAAATCGACGGAATATCTCTGACATTACGGAACTAAGCTAAAAAATATTTTTTGTTTAACATGCTGGAACTATTCCATCGTAATATTTTTCTTTCGAACAGTTTAGAAGATCGTTCTTTTGATTTTATATCAATAATACGTCTTGAAATAATCCATAACATTTGAAAAGGTTTTTTGCAGATAAGGAATTTGCTTCCAAAATTCAAACTTAAGCAATGTTCAGTTTTTTTTTTGTTTTTGTTTTTTGTTTTGTAAATAAAGATTTAATTCTATGTTTCGCGACAAACTCTTGATCTAAAATTTATCTACTCAGAAGTTTCTATACAAAACACCTTCAAAATAAGTGTTAAATTAGGTCCTCCTCCTTTCTTTTTCGTTCAATAAATTGCTTATTCTTTTTTTATAATACGTCAAAATTAAATAGCTCTCATAATAATGTAGGGTGCTTAGAAGTTCAAATAAAATACTTTATGTAAATAATCCAACACTGCCCCCACTATTTTATGTATATGCACAAAGGATGTGCATTTTTTATTCATCCACATTCCTGGAACTCTAGCAAATATTTTTCTTGTTAATCGATTGATCAAGTGTTTTTTTATCTCCAGTTATGTAACTTTGATTAGTAAACTTCTTGAAAATAAACTTCTCATATACTCGTGTCCCATCTCAGCCAAAACTGTTCCAGGATTATATGCATTTAACATGTGTACCATGATTTTCAAACCTGCATCTTTCTAATTTTGCATTATACTTCAAGATCTTTATGTTCAGCTTGATTTTGTGAACAAGGTTCCTGGATTAATAAGCAAAGTTCTTGGTACATTTTCAAGTGTTGGCTTCAAAGTGAAAGAGACTGAAGAAGTGAGGAGTAGAGCCTACGTAAAAAAATTGAGAAATTTAACTAAAAATTTGATTTTTTAACAAAGAATATAGTCTTTTATAAAAAAGGTTTTAAAGTTTATCTCGCTATTATTGAGGGGACTAGATTATTTGTAATTAAACGAGCGTAAAGCGCACGCATATGAAATGATAGCTAGCTCGATATCGGAAGTGCACCTTAATGGATATTATCTGTAATCTTGTTTAAAAAAATAAAAGAACATTTAAATAACGGATATACTGCATTGAGTTTTATCAAATAATGAAATAAAAGTACGTCAATATAAAACGACAGGGTCGAATTTGGGAAAATAAAACCTACAAGACTTGACGATGCATCCAACATAACTATGCCTTCAGTTATATCTTTCACTATAATGACAACTGATCAATTGATTCATCTTGAATTGTAATGTGACTCAAAGCATTAAATTTCCTTGATGAACTTGAAACATACCATTACATAGAAGATGGATATTCTCTATTTGGCATCATTTGAATAATAAGTCGGTAATGGATCAAAAACATAAGCGTGAGTCGTTCTGACACCATGCTTTTGAAGTTTCAAATTGAAGGGGATGCTACAAATAATCGAATGATCTGAAGGTTGTCATTTCTTTCTGCTTTCAAAGTTAATCCATTTTTTTTAATTGAAGTTTTTTTATTGCATCAGAAAAACCAAAAGTATTATTTTCTTTGTATATAAACGTTTTTAAAGTCAATTTTTGAGATATCTATTATTTTCGATGAGTTACTTTTGAATTCACTGCAACAATATGAAACAGTAATTTTTGCAATCTATTTGCTGCTACTGTTTGAAAACATTTTCATAAATATCTATGCCTTTTTTTTTCATAAATATTTATGTCCATTATATGTTACGTCATGACGAGATCATACTTTTTTTAAGATTGTTTCATTTTTTTATGATATAGGTTAGATAATGTTTGTTGAGATATTAAGTTGGGCAAAAAAGTCAAAGGAAATGTAACTATTTAAATCAATTAATCGTATTCCTTTTACTTAGATCAACCAATCACATTCCTTTCATTTTAATTCACCAACCATACTTCTTTTAGTTAAATCAAGTAATGATATATCTTTTATTTTCAAAACTTTTCTTCGAGACATTTTTGTTTGCGGAAGTTTTCCTGGAAAAGCATATTTTTTCTAACATCAACTAAAACGCTTTCATCCCAACATAAACGAATGATATTTGAGCTTATATATTATAGGATTTAAATTATTATAGGACTTTTTTCAAACGAAAACAAACTGGTATACTTGACAACACAGCAATGTCTAGAGTCCCACAAACTTCCGGTGTGTGAAAGACAACGAGAAAGAAAGGTCCTGATAAAAATTTTAGTACATTAGTAAATTAATAAAGCTTATCTTTGAAAAATTAAAAGCTTTGATCTTTTTAAAGCAATCATAAGAGTAGTTCCAAGGTAAGCTATTTGAAAGGGGGTTAGGATAGAGAAGGGGTACAAATATATTATTCAGGGAGGGAGTAGCAGCCTGTTGCTAATACGGCACTGGTTGATGACGAATTCCAATAGTTAATTGACGCTTCATTTAAAGAAGCTAATTTCAAGTTCTAAAGAAAACTTTCAAAATTACATTTTATATCACGTCTTACATCCAAGCTAAATAACCCTAACTTTCATGATAACTTTAAATGTGAAAAAAACCCTCCATCCAATTTTTTAAAAAAATGTGTTGTTCTGAATTTAATGAATGGTAAAAAGGCATAAGCTCCGAGAAAAGTGTTTTAAGGTCTTGGGAATAAGCATATATTTTAGGAAGAAACTCAGGGACTGTGTCGGAAAAATCCGGAATGTAATTTTTTATGCAAGTTTTTTCATTTACTTTTCGTTTTTAATTATTTCACAATATTTTTGGGATTAGAGTTTCTTTGTTTTGTTTTTTTTGTTTTCATTTATTTTTTTATTTAAAATTTCTTGCGTTGGTTTTCTTTTGTAAAATTAATTTGCTAGCGTCGCTTACAAATCTCAAATTTCTTCAACACAAACGTTTTTCGCTTTTGATGACAAATTCAAACTTCTACCAATTATTTATGACGTGTTGTCAAACAACTTAGAATCTTATTTCAAACTTCTTTTGAAGGACGTTTCATTTTTATTTTTACGATTGATTTTATTGAAAAGCATTTGACTTTCTTGAAAGTCTTCAAAAATAAGACGACATAAAAGAGATCTTTCCAGAAGATCGCGTTACTTCTTTCGTTCCTCTTTAGACAGTGTGTTAAGTGCTTTTTTATCAGTTTTGTCAGTACAAAACTGATAACAAATACAAAAATATGGATGTGTTCAAGTGCATAAACTTTTATTCTATTTGAACATTACTTTTGCACTTCAACTAAATACTTTAATAATTTCATGATTTAAAGAACTGTGCACTTTTTGTTAATAAATGTTATATAAAAATTTACAACCAAAATAAATATTACAAAAAGTGTTGCTACGACTTTGAAATTATTCGACTGTCGATGAAATCGATATATGTATTTTTCAATGTCGACTAAAATCGACCAATATATTTTTAAAATCGACTAAATCGACTAAAAATTGCATTAATTAAAATATTTTAATAAAAAACTTCATTGTTACCATGTTTTAATGTTGCTTGACAGTTTATTTCTTTGAATAAACAAACAAAATAAAACGGAAATTACTATGATAAAGAAAAAAAACAAACAAACACGGATGGGCATTTTTTATCATTTTTTATAAAAATTAAAGCAAAAAATGAACAGAAAACAGTGGCGTAGATAGGTGGGGGCAAATGGGCGATACTTTTTTGTGAAGGCAGATTTATAAAACCTTTTCGCATCCCTAACTGAGTACCATAACACATTACTTAAAATTTTGTTTTAAAATGCATTAGGTAATTACTTTACTGACAAAAAGGAAACATTAATGAAGCGGTACTACATAGAGTAAGCTAAGAGTTAAATTTATTTGATACAGCAAATTAGATTTAATGATCAGATATTTTGGTTGAATTTAAAAAACCTTTTTGAATTCTAACGCACGGCTGAATCTTTACAAATAATTTATCTTTACAAAATAAACTACTAGTAAACCTTGAGGCATTGCTAAGTACTTAGCAATACCTCAAGGTTTCAGCGCATTATGGCTAAAAGAGCATCCCTCCTTGAACAAAGATAAAAGCAAATGTAGCATAAATGATCACTTACCACTACTTTTTGTTGACTAAATGTTATATTCCTTGGTCAAACGAGACAAAAGTTAAAAAATATGTTTATTAGGCAAGTTATAAGATCGAAATAATCTTTGAATGCGTGAATATGTTTAATTGCAAAGTGATACAATTAATTCAATTTTTTTGCGTGATGCTGAAGGTATTGGTATGGCACTAGACAAACTTCATTCAGGTGGATGAGCCTAGACCAAAAGTGATTCAGTTTAAATAAATGCAATCTTTCAAGACGTAATTAAATTTACATACATAAAAACATGAAACGTGCCATTGGAGTGTTCTTTCTAATTTATTATTCATATTTAGTTGTTAACGTTCTAATAAGCTTAGTGGGCTATTTAAACAATCAAAGTCCACAGAGTTGTTATCAATAAATAAAAAGTTTCATTTAATTTTTTTTACTTTGTGTTAATTAGACTTTTTAGATTTACAATCTTTAAGCTTTTCATGTTGATTATAGTGCTGTTTTAAGTTATTTTGTCAACAATGCTTAGTCAACAACGTGTTAAGACTTTTCATGTGATTTTATTAGGTTTAAACATTTACGCTAAGAGCTTTAACAGAAATATTAGTTCTCATACATTTACAACTCAAAACGACTGCAATAAACGAAACATGGGATGTTATGGTATCATGTGATTGGAAAACGGGTACAGAATACGCCCAACGTCTACATATCATTTTTACTAATTTGGATCGATATAAAGAATATGGTAGGTGGTTAAGAAAGTAAAATAGCGAAAGGAATAACAAAATATGAAAATTTATCACTGCAAATATCAGAATACGAGAAATCATACAACTGTATGAGAAAACACACAAATGCGAGTTCGGGCCGGAAAAAAATCAAATATATAGGAATATATTTGCCTTCATCTTCCACCAATTTAGGTTTTATTATTGCATGGAAGACATATTATGATCTATATGAATACAAGAATCTTTTACAAGAAATTCACAGAAGACATTGAAAGAAACTGAGAATAATGTCGGAAAAAGATTCTGAATCAAAGGTAAGTAAAAGTATTTTTAAGAAAAAGTTTTAAAACTCTTTGCTTAGTTAGCTTACTCTTTTGTTAATATTTTGATTTTAAAAGTTTTTTTCTCAAAGTTTGATCTATAATTATTATTGTTATTATTATTATTATTATTATTATTATTACTTTTATTATTATTATTATTATTATTTTTATTATTATTATTACTATTGTTATTATTATCATTATTATTATTATTATTATTATTATTATTATTATTATTATTATTATTATTATTATTATTATTATTATTATTATTATTATTATTATTATTATTATTATTATTATTATTATTATTATCATTATTATTTTTATTATTATTGTTAGTATTATCACCACTATTATTGTTATTATTATTATTGTTATTATTTATATTATTATTCTTATTATTACCACTTTTATAACTATTATTACTATTATTATTATTATTATTATTATTATTATTATTATTATCATTATTATTATTATTATTGTTATTATTATTATTATCATTATTATAATTGTTAAAGTTATTGTTATCATTTTATTGTTGTTATTGTTATAATTATTAAATTTATTATGATTATTATTATAAATGTATAGTTAAAATTGTAATGGCATAATCATTAAAAATAATTAATACTATTAGTATTTTATATATTATTATATTTTTTATTAGTTGAATGAATATTATTATTTTGCTATTATTATAGTTGCTTTATTTACTTTTTACTTTTACTAATATTCTTACAGAAATTAATATTATTATATATATTATAATCTTTATTGTTTTTTTTTATTATTATTGATATCGTTGTTTATATTAAACGTGTTAATTATTATTATTATTAATGCCTAAGTTCTTCTTCTTATTCTTAGTATTATCAATATTATTATTATTTTTAGTTTTATTTCTGTTACTGTTATTATTATCATTATTATTTTATATGCTATTATCAATTTAAACATTAAAACATGTTTAAATTTTATCTTTTTCATAATGTTAATTTATTAACATCATTCTTATCAAAAAAATATTTATCATCATCATTATTGTTTGAATAATTGTAATTTTCATTATTGATATTATTTTCTTTATTTTTATTGTATTCATTTTTTTTTTTTTTTTTAATTTTTAACGTTATTATAATTATTATTTAATATTATATATTATATAACTTTTGCATAGTATTGTTTGCATTTTTGATATTAACATTTTTTTTATGCTATTATTTATAATCTTCTAAGATTTATATTTTTTATTACAAGATTTATTATTATTTTTGTTATTACTTCTTTAATTGTTATTAATTTCATTTATTATCATTTTTGTTATTAGTATTGTTAATTCAATTACATTTGCTTATTTTTTTACAATCATTGTTTACATATTTATTCATTACTTACTATGTTAATTGGATTTAGTATTCATATTATTATTTATATTTAGATTATAATTTTGGTTTTGTTTATATTATTATCAATATTGCCATTATTGGCAATAACTTTAATGTTCTTATTTGTATTGTTATTATTTATTCAATTATGAATATTTTTATTGTTATTTATATTTTTCTTATTGAAATAAATAATATTATTATCATCTATAATTGTTTTAAATTTGTTGTTATTCTAATTTTTATTATTACCGTTTTTTTTTGCTTTTAATATTATTATTTTTCTTATTGATATTACAAATATTTTACTTTCATTAATCTTTTTATTAGTATATATGTGATAATAATTATTATTATTATTATTGTTATTGTTATTATTATTATTATTTTTATTGTTATTATTATTATTATTGTTATTTTTATTATTATTATTATTATTATTATTATTATCATTATTATTATTATTATTATTATTATTATTATTATTATTATTATTATTATTATTATTATTATTA
>QPEY01000268.1:127947-143371 GCA_014706445.1 Hydra viridissima
CTATTTTTTTTATAAGGGCCTGGGGCTGCAGCCCCATCCGCCCCCGCCTTAATACGGCCATGAACGTTGTTAATAATACTGCTTTTATTAATTTTTTTATTTTTATTGTTAATGTAATTATTATATTTATTATTATTATATTTTTTTTCATATTAATATTGTTCTTACTAGTACTATTAACAATAGTACAATGATTATTCATTTTATTTTTCAAAATTATTATTGTTGTTTTTTAATATTATTATTGTTAGTGATAATATATTTTTTTATGTTAATTTTATTAGTATTTTTTTTATTTTTACAATTATTGTTTTTCTTTTTTTTTTTCTTAATGATATTTTTATTATTACCATTATTATTGTTTTTATCATTAACATTGTTTTTGTTGTTAATATTTTTGTTATTGTTAATGGTGTTGTTTTATTACTACTATTGCTTTTATATTTCTCTAAATGTTATGTTATCAGTATTGCTATTAATGTTGTTGTGATAATTGTTATTATTGCTACTTTTGTTTTCATTCTTTATATCTTCGAATTTAATAATCTTGCTATTTATATTGTTAAAAATTTTACTAAACATATCAGGGCGCGACAATCCGTTTTTTTTAAATGGACGTTGACGTTCGTGTCTTGAATTGTTGGCGGGCGTCTAATTTAAGAGATAAGTGTCAAATAAGGGAGTTTTATATTCAAATAAATTTTTATTCTGGTTGATAAGTTTTTGGATAAATCAAAGATGCTTATTGAGTTAATCAATTGTCATATTTTCAAAACAATTTTTCACGTATTTGCTAAGTACGCACAAATTATTTGTTATTAATATATGCTATGATTGTAAACTGTTATCCAACGATACAAAACTTTTTTTTTCAATTTAGTTCGTTAAGTTTATTTACTCATAAAATATGCGTATAAACGTAAAGAAATTAAAGTAAAGGGAATTAAAGAAATAAATCGCAAAACGACGTCTCGTTAATATTTATATATTAATTTTTATAATTATATAAATTGATTTAAGATTCACTAGAACTTTTTAATTTATGACCATCCATATCCATAACCAAATGCATGCAAAAAACATGCTCAAACATAATTACTTTCTTCGTTCCATTGAAGAAATTAGTTTTAAGGTTGTTTCTTTTAAAGTCTTTGAAAATGCGTAAAAACTTTCGTAATTAATTGTTTTTTTATTGCAATTACGTGTTTTTTATAATGAATAAAGAACGATCAATAGCTTAATTATTTGGAAAAAAAAATTGCTGAAGTAATGCGTTCGTTTTGAAAAATTTTAAGCGAACGGCAACGTTTGTGTAAGGAAAAGTAAAAGAACGTGACGTTTGTTTTTCTGTCTTTTTTTTAGCAGACGCTCGCACGTTCGTCTATTTGTCGCCCCTTGCATATTATTACTCATTTTATTTTGAAATAAAGTTTTTAATAAATCAATTAAAAGACTTTTTTTTGACTTGAAGTCAAAAAAAAGTCTTTGCACATGTATATTGTTGCTTGAAGTATCAAAGATTAATATTCATGTGCAAAGCAAATAAACCTTACCTTTTAAGACGTAATGCACTTTTTTTCTTAAAATAAACTTAACTAAAGATATTTTTCAGCGAGTATAATTATGACTAAGCATGAAAAATATTATAGAACAATTATCTCTTGTAATGAAGCAATGGAGAAACCTGTTAGTGACAAAGAAATTATTAGTGATACTGCCTATGCTTTGAATCTTTATAATAAAGCCAGTACGTATGAAAAGCTTGGATTTCTGTATTTAGCTCGGAGATGTTGTAAAGAGGTTTTAACAATAGAACCTCATCACATTGAAGCTAAAAAATATCTCAAAACATACGAGAAAATACAAGAAAAATATCAATTAGAAACAATGCGGAGTAGTGTAAAGCAATTTATAACGTTTGAAGGTCTACAAAATAAGGACACAAAAATTAGCATTTTAAAAGAGATAGAACAAATTGAATATGGAACTTTAGTAAAGAAACTTGCAAACAAAAAAACTGTTGAAGAAGTAAAGAGTTTAGTTATCATTCTAAATGATCTTGGCTATTTATCAACTAATTTAGGAGACTTAAGTGGAACAAAGGAAGGAGAGTTGAATGTTAAACTTAAATATTACACGGATGCGGCAGTATTTTATCAATATGTTATTACCATATTAAAAAAAATGCTAAACGAAACAACCCCTGAGGATATGACTGCATTTATTACAAATCACCAGTTAAATCCGAAAAAGCAATTAAGTCGCTTACAAAAACTGATATTCTTGGCAATTGGTGGAGCCAGAGAAACAATTCCATTTGTAAGACAATTTAAAGATTATAAACAATCTTTGAAAACAATACGTACTGATATTGATCAGAAACTACAAAGAGCAGAAAATACTCGTAATCAAGCAATTAATACTCAAGAAGAAGAACGAAATTGTCAGAGATCAAATGTAGAGGAAATAAGGAGTTTATTTAAATCAACAGCTGATTACATGCAAAAGTTTTTAGGCAAACTATATGAAGACAGTGAGCTAGAAATCGGCGCGCCACCTTGTAAATATGCCGTTATTGGACTTGGTTCAATGGCACTGCGACAGATGACTCCGTATTCAGACTTAGAATTTGCTATTCTTACTGAAAATGAAGTTTACAAACAAAGTAAAGATCCTAAAATTAAGGAGTATTTTGTAAATTTAACCCATTTGGTAAACTTTAAAATAATCACTTTAGGGGAGAGTGTTATTCATACTAGTAGATATAATGTAGATATGAACCACCTAGTTCATAGAGGAGTCAATTCTGATATAGGAGGCAAAACTCCACTTGGTAGAGATGACAAAAAATATAATTTAGTGCAAACAATAGATGGAATGCTTGCTTATGTGCGTAATGAAAACGATTGGGCAGAACACATAGATAAGAACTTACCATATATATTACAAAATGTTTGTTTTGTCCATGGCGATAAGCAATTTGTCACCATTTTCAAAGAAGAGGTTACAAAGTTTTTGACCAGTAAAAATGAAAGTGATGAGCATAGTAGATTAAACTGTGAGATAAGAGCATTGAAGTTGTTAGATGAAGGTACGGTAGAAATTGATTATCTTCAAATAGCACCAAGTTTAAAGTTTAAAGAAACTCCTTTTAAAGGAGATATTCATAAGCTGGAGCCTATTTTAGGAGATATAAATGCAGGGAGGTTATTTGATGTAAAGCAGGAAATTTATCGATTACCTGACCGCTTAGTATACAATCTTGGCCTATATTATGGTATTGAAGGAGATAGTAACTGGGATATAGTGGATAAGTTAAAAGATCAAAATGTTATTACCCCAGAAGCAGCTTTTAATTTAAAAAATGCTGTTACATTTGCTGCTACCCTCAGGTTAAAGACTTATTCTTGTCATAAAGCGCAAAAAGAGGATATTTCTATATATTTAAAACCTGCTGAAACTAAACCTGAAATTAGTAAACAAGCTCAGCAAATATTTCACTTTTCTGCGGACGACTTGACAGAACAAGGTGGTTTGTTTCAGTATTTTTATATTGCACTGCCATTACATGAAACATTAAAGGCCTTTTGTGCTTATTATAAGTTAATGGATAATGTAGATCGTCGGTTTTTTTTCCAGGGCAGTGATTTTTATGTAGATGATGACGCCAATAAAGGACTCATCTATTATCGGTTAGCAAAATATAATGAAGCGCAAAAATATATTGAGCAAGCATTAATTGAGCCAAAACTTTACAAACGCTTAACATTACAAAACTTCTTAGGAGTTATATATTATTTGGTTAACGACTATGATAGAGCAATTGAATTGTTTGATAACTGCTTGAAAAACTTAAAACTGACCTACAATGAAGAACCTCATCCAGAAGTGGCTAAATCTTTAGATAACCTGGGGTTGGCTTATGGTGCCAAAGGACAATATGATCAAGCAGCTGAGTTTTTTGAGGACAGCCTAAAAATGAGGAAGCTGATAACCAGGGAAAAACCTTGTGCAAAAGTGGCTGACACTTTAAGCAATTTGGGGTCAGTTTATCTTGCTAAAGGAAATTATGATCAAGCAAACATTTATTTTGAGGATAGCCGAAAAATGAGAAAAGGGATTTACAAAAAAGAAACAAATCATGATATAGCAAGATCATTAAATGACTTAGGAGTTGCATTTTATTTAAAAGGACATTATGATCAGGCAATTATGCGTTATCAGGATAGCCTAAATATGATGAAACTGATTTACAAAGAAGAACCTCATCCAGATGTGGCTGAATCTTTAAACAAACTAGGGATTGCTTATAGCAATAAAGGACAATATGATCAGGCAATTAAGTTTCATGAGGAAAGCCTAAAAATGCTAAAGCAGATTTACAAAGAAGAACCTCATCCAGGTGTGGCTATGTCTTTCAATAACCTTGGGGCAGCTTATTTTAGAAAAGGACATAACGATCAGGCAGTTAAGTATTATAAGGAAGACCTGGAAATGAAGAAATTGATTTACAATGAAGAACCTCATCCTAATGTTGCTATTTCTTTAAATAATCTAGGGTTAACTTTTTATAAAAAAAGACAATATGATCAAGCAATTGAGTATTTCGAGGAAAGCTTAAAAATGATGCAACTGATCTTTAAAGAAGAACCTCATCCAAATGTGGCTGGTACTTTAAATAACTTAGGGCTAACTTATGGTACCAAAGGACAATATGATAAAGCGATTGTGTATTTTGAGGATAGTCTTAATACGATGAAACTAGTCTATAAAGAAGAACCATATCCAGATGTTGCAGAAGTTTTACATAACTTAGGGTTAACTTTTTATAAAAAAAGACAATACGATGATGCAATAAGGTATTATGAGGATAGCCTGAAAATGATGAAACTGATCTACAAGGAAGAAACTCATCCAGATGTGGCTAAATGTTTAAATAACCTAGGAAACGCTTATAAAGCTAACGACCAATATGATGAGGCAATTAAGAATTATGAGGACAGCCTGAAAATGATGAAACTGATTTACAAGG
Source organism: Hydra viridissima (assembly GCA_014706445.1). Taxonomy (NCBI): domain Eukaryota; kingdom Metazoa; phylum Cnidaria; class Hydrozoa; order Anthoathecata; family Hydridae; genus Hydra; species Hydra viridissima. Next base: position 132,980 of record QPEY01000268.1, read on the forward strand.
AAGAAACTCATCCAGATGTGGTTAATTATTTAAATAACCTAGGAAACGCTTACAAAGCTAACAAACAATATGATAAGGCAATTAAGTATTATGAGGACAGCTTGAAAATGATGAAACTGATCTACAATGAAGAAACTCATCTAGATGTGGCTAAATGTTTAAATAACCTAGGAAATGCTTATAAAGCTAAAGAACAATATAATGAGGCAATTAACTATTATGAGGATAGCCTGAAAATAATGAAACTGATCTACAAGAAAAAAGCTCATCTAGATGTGATTAAATGTTTAAATAACCTAGGAAATGCTTATAAAGCTAAAGAACAGTATGATGAGGCAATTAAGTATTATGAGGACAGCTTGAAAATGATGAAACTGATCTACAAGGAAGAAACTCATCTAAATGTGGTTAAATGTTTAAATAACCTAGGAAATGCTTATAAAGCTAAAGAAAAATATGATGAGGCAATTAAATATTATGAGGACAGCCTGAAAATGATGAAACTGATCTACAAGGGAGAAACTCATCCAGATGTGGCTAAATGTTTAAATAACCTAGGAAATGCTTATAAAGCTAAAGAACAATATGAACAGGCAATAACCTATGGAAACCAAGCTTTGAAGATGATATCTATTTTTAAGGATCGTCCTTTCGTTAGTTTGATAAAAATTGACGTTTTAAATACCTATTTGTTATATGTCAAAAGTTACTCTCTAGACTCAAAAGAAATTTTTGATAAACTAATTGAATTAACCGGAGAGAGTTATCACAATATTGAATTATGGCGTGCTGTAGAAGAAAGCGATTTACATAAGATGCAGGAACTGATTATTGATGGGGTTGATTTAGATAATATGCCATTTATGACAAATACCACACCATTGATAAGAGCAATAGTAAAGGGAGATGTAGAGATGGTCAACTTAATTTTAGAAAATGCTAATATCAATAAACCTGACAATGATGGAAATAGAGCTTGTCCTTTATATTACTCTTTAGGTTATGGTGGTCAACCAGTTAATCTGGAAATTGTTAAGTTATTACTTGAGAAAGGTGCTGATGTTAGTCTAGCGATGTATGATGGAGATACGCCAATGCATATGGCACATTATGAAGGTAATAAGGAGGCTATAATGCTATTGTTATCGTATAAAGCTGATATTAATGTCAAAAATGATGAAGGAAAGACACCGTTGCATTGTTTATTGGAGAAAGATATTCTTAGCATAAAAACAAAGTTAGAAATAATAAGAGAACTTTACCAAATATCCGATGATAAAACGATTAAAGATCAAAAAGATAATGTTGTAATAGATTCTTCTCTTTACCATTCCCTAAAGTTAGAGTTAGTTTTTAATTCTAATGAAGTAGTTGAGTCTAAGCTAACAACTAACTAGCACTTATAGTATTACTAGTGATAACATGGATCTAGGGGCATATATGCTTGTTGATTTAACTGCAGAAGGGTAAAGATTTTAACTCAAACGCAAAACCTCAATTGTGAGCCAGTGGATGTATTAACTCTCGAATCTTCGTTGTAAGATGGAGGGAGGAAATATAGAGAACAGAGTCACAATGTATATTACTGTTAGTATTGGGAAGCACTCGCAACAAAATATAGACGCAAAATATTCAATCATGGAATTCTTGCATATATGCAAAAACGATTAAAATAGATTAAGAATTACTACGCAGAGTTTTTAATTTTCACGGTTAATTATGATTAAAGGGACTTTTTCAAAAACAAAATGAATTTAAAACGGATTTTAGATTTAAAGCTTCGATTTCAAAATATAGATGTTTTGTTTTTAAACATAGGATCAATTCAATATCGAAAAATTCGGAAAAGGAATCATGGAACAAGTTGTCTTAGCAACATCAAGTAGTATGAAGGAGTACAAAAAAAATGTTGTATAGTTTTGCTTTTGTTTGGTTTTATCTTTTTAGAAGCGCTCTTTCAAAAGCCTGTTGACGTGAGAACAGAATAACTTTAAAGCTATTTTTAATTGCAGAAAAATGATTTTCGAGTTAAGAAAATGTCTTCTTGAAGTTGAATTACCTTTTCTGTAAAATACTTATCTTTGGGACTGAAGTTCCGAACATATAGAAATATTTTAGTAAATATCTGAGCTACAATGAATATGAAATAAAAAATAAAAATTAAATATCAGTTGTATTAAAAATGTTGTATAGAAGCAAACTTAAAAAATGGTATTGAAATTATAACAATTAGGTAAAATTGCCATTCTTAATAATCTGCAAGTAAATAATTTTTATATGGTTATTTTAAAAACCACCAGAGCAATTCTTTACAGGATTTTTGAAGCTAAAAACTTTTTTACTAATAGAAAATATACTTAAGGAAATTAATTTACTTAAATTAAATACACTTAGGGCAATTAATTCAAACCTCACAAAGTACTTAACATAGTTTACAGCGAATTAATATTAGGAAAGGTTGACATGAATATTGTCATACCTACAAGTGGCTGAAAGATTACTTAATCAGACGATTTCTATATCGATGGCTAAATTCCAACACCACGTATCTCAAAATTTGGCTGTTTTGAGTTAACTAGTGAATAAGAAACTATGGCCCATTCTACACGTGATTCTAACAACACTTATGTCAAATAAAACTGGTAATAGTGTTTAAATTAGGTAAATTTGTTCCCTCTATCTTATTAGTTGGCAGAAATGAATTCTAACTCCACGTATCTTGAATTACTTTTATTGAAAGCTTATGGCAATATTAACCAGCTGGTTCATTTAAGGTAATTATTGTTTAAATTGTTAACTGCAATGCAGTTAAGTTAATAGATTTCTAGTTTAGAAGTATAATGAATAGTTTTGAAGTATTTACTTAACGTAGATTTGTTGTTTACAATAGAAAAATTGACCTGGGTATGATTCCAAAATTTGTAAAGCAAATAAAAAACGAAGATGTACTGAAATATCAGAAGAGATGAGATATGCTTTATTCAAATTTTTTGGGCAACTATCTTGGAAAGAAAAACAAGTTTACATCCGCAACCACGTGAAGAAAATTTATGTACAACAGAAAACTGTTATAGACAAAATAAGCAGGAGGTCTGGTTCATTCAAATACTACTTAAATCCTACTACTGGTGATTTAAAACCTGTTTGTAAACAGATGTTCTTGAATATCCTTGGTATGAAAGAATGGATTGTTCAAAATTGTGTGTCCAGACCACGAGGAAGCACAGCATTCAGAAAAAGAAGATGGTGCTATTGTACCAAAAGATTTCATTGAACAATGTGGATGTAGAGAGAAAAAAATACCACAAAAGAAAAAGATCATTTCTGAATGGTTTGAAAGTTTACCATAAGTCCCATCTCATTATAGGAGAGCATCCACGTCGAAAATGTGTTTAGAACCGTTGTGGGATACAAAAATTGATTTGTACAGGTTATACAAAGACTTTTGCATTTCTCACAATAAACCGTATGAATCCCTTACTATATTTATGCAAGTTTTTGAAGAAAAGAATTTATCCCTCTTCGTTCCCAAAAAAGATCAGTGTGATACTTGCATTCAAAGCAGGGAATGTTTTAAAGGAAGACTACGATTAGCATAATACTGAGAAAAATAGGGCTCGAGCTGAAAAAGAACGGGACAACCAGAAGGCAGTTGATGGTGAAATATATTGCTTGACGGCAGACATGGAATCTGTTAAGTTAACCCCCATGACACAGGCAAGTGCCATGTATTATAAGACGAAGTTATGTTCACATAATTACACTGTTTATAACTTAGCTAATAGACATTGCAAATGTTACTGGTTTTTATAAGTAGAGGAAAATTTATCGGCCAACACATTTGCCTCCTGTTTGGTTGATTCTTTGAAGGAACATTGTCTATCTCCTTGCCGCCCCATTGTAGTATACACAGATGCTTTCACAAATCAAAATCGTAACCAATTTGTATCAAATGCCCTTCTTCACTTTGCAGTCCAAAACAATATTAATGTAAATACCTACTGAAAGGGCATACGCAAATGAAGGGAGATTCAGTACATGCGAGGATTGAAAAACAAATCAAGGGAAAGGATGTGTGCCTACCATTTGAGTGTGTAAAATATACCAAGGAGGCCCAGCAAACTCCCTTCCTTTATGAGGCTGCATACTTGAAATATGACTTTTTCAAGATTTCTCTTATATAAGCTATTACGACTCAGTTCGCCCAGGAAAAAAGAAGGGTGATTCATGTGTCGTTGATATTCGCTGATTCCAGTACCTACCCACAGGAATGATTTAATACAAATTATCTTTGATGGAAGTTTTGTGGATTTGCCTAAAAGACCAATCAAAGTTAAAAAAGATGAGTCACTTATATAACTATTTAAGGAAAGGATTCCGCTTCCATACACCAAACGGAAACATTTAAAAGACTTGAAGTATGTCATCCCAGAGGGTTACCATCACTTTTATGACTCTCTTCTTTACAAGAAATAATTTTGTTAAGACAACTGCAGGTGTTGGAGGACACTTAAAAATTACCCATTAGAACACCAAAGAAGATTTATGGGGTTATGTAACTGTTTAGCGTAACTGTTTTTTAAAAGACTGCCTTTTTACAGTTTTGTATGCCTTTAGTTTATAAATTGTGTCTTTTCATTTTAGACAATTCAGTTTTATTATTAACTAACCCTCTTAAACAACACTTATCTCAGACAGAACTTTAGGTCAATTCCACGTATCTTAAAAGATTACCCAAATTTCAAAGTAAAAACTTTTTTAATTAAATCAACATTTTAAATAAATAAACAAAAGAATTTATTATTTTCACGTTTTTTATTTTTTTATAACTGTGGTTTTTTTGAAAAATATCACGTTTTTTGGCTATCCGGAAAAGTTGTGATTTTATAGATGTGTGGTGTTAGAGTTTAGCCATCGATATATTATGAAAATATAAAACTCACATTTAATTTTTCATTCTCTTGCCAAGTTTCTCAAAGGTTAGCGCATCTTTTTTAATATAATTTTTGTAAAGATTTACTTTCTAAAAGAAACTTTAAATGTGAAAGGAAGTAAAAAACGAAAGATATCGAGCTTCTCAAATACTCTAAAAATTCAAAGACTTACTGAATTTTAACAAATGTTTTTTCTCTATCGGTGAGAATATACCTCACCACTTTATATTATTAGATATGATTATTCTGAACTTTCTTCCTAATACTTTTTGATATAATTCAAAAAACAATTAAAATCAACAAATTTTTGAAAATCACTTAATTGCCAAAGCGATAGAAAAACTATGCAAATCCTCATTTTCGAAAAAGGGAGGTAAAAAACCTTATCTAGCTAGATATCTGGTTACTAATCTCTTCTCAGTTTGTCATAGCTACCCACCATGGTATGTATAATAGACTTGGTAATTTCATACAAATACCAAACCATCCTAACATCCCGTTTTGTCCTTGGATTAATACTCTTTATACCCGCGATGCCATATTTGTGAATTTGTTTTGTCATATTTGCGCCAGCTTATCTGAATCGCTTGAATGAATCATTAATGATAAAGGTAGGTTTTAAAGTATGAGGACAAATAATTTCTATACCAGCTACAACAGCTAAATTATCAATCACCATTTGTACGGCTCTGACACTCATTTTATTTTTTTGTTTACTAAGAAATATTGCTCCTTCTTTTTCCAAAGTTCTTCCCTCAAGATAATTAATAAAGACTTTTTTTGCAAAACTATTTAAATGTATTGTTCTCTCCTTAAGCCCTTTAGCAATAACAACCCTTCCCGTACGGAAATTTCCCATGGAAATTTATGAAAAAAACCCATGGAAAAACCATGGGTATTTGGAACACGTTTCCATGGAAAACTCATGAGTTTTCTATTGGAACGTGTTTCAAACACCCATGGTTTTTCCATGGGTTTTTTATCACAGATTTTCCATGGAAAACTCATGGTTTTTCGTGTTGCAAATAACAATTTAAAATTCCATGGTTTTTCCATGGAAAAACAGCATGTTTTGCTTTCGAATTATTTGAAATCTCATGTTTTTTTAATTGCCATATTTACCATAAAACCCAAACATTATCACGTAAATTGCTAATATTATTGAGTTTTCTTAATCAATTGGATCGCTTTTGCAGAATAAAGTCTATAAACGAAGTAAAATTTAAATTTTGTTGAAAAAAATAAATGAAAAAGTTTGTTGCTAAAAAATATCTTCTGCTTCATTTTCATCCACAATATTGCCTTCATTTCCCGCCTTTTGAATTTCCCTACATCTTGCAGCTTTTCAGCCATAGATTGCTTTATCATCCTGCTATCAGCTCCAGGATATTGTTTCTGAACATACGCTAATAAACAAAGCAGGAAATACAAAGCTTGTAATACATAAAGTAACGCATTGATTATTCGCATAAAAATATAACGTTTAGTAATACCAATTAAAGAAATGATATACAAATAATTTTTACAATCGGCTTAATTTGAAATCTTACCCAACAAGGCAGCAACTTTTGATGGATTCAATGCTTTCTTTGCTACTTTTGAAGAATTACAAACACGACCTGTTACTGAATTCTATGCCATCTCCTCTTGGGTGAATATCAAATCCATGAGCAGCCTAACAAGATGATTTGCTCTTGTCTACTTAATCATGGAAACCTTCGTGTTTCCAAATAAAAGTTATAAGTAAAACTTATTTTAATTGGTAAAAATATACCAAGTCATCGAACATTTACACATACAGCAACTAGATACAATTAAGCATGTTTATCTATTGCTGATCATACTAGCATTTGACAAAGAAAAATGTTTTCTCTTTTTGATGTATCTACTTGGAAAAAGTGACAAACTTAACAGATCGCCAATGCAGATGCAAAAGCCGATCTATCTTTGCTTTGCCAATTAGTTATTACCTTTATTGTAACAGGATGCAAATAATCAAAAGCAAAATTTTACCGACTAGACGTTGGCAAACTACTTTTATATATTCAGTACGGCACTCTTGTGTCAACCTGAATATATAAATGAGTTTTGAACAGTTTTCAAATTTTAAAAATACATCCTGAACTCTAATAATGGGAATAATAACTGTTAATAATAACTATAGTAAATAATAATTCAAACTGTTCCAGTGCTACAATTTACATGTAAACCTCATCAACTTGTTGAACCCCAAAGGCATTCTGCGCAACACTTAATGAAGATAGTGAATTTACAATAAAATGTTGATTCTCTGAAAAGGCATTTATAGGATTAAAAATTTATTTTTAAAAATACAGGAAAACAAAATATAACCCTTATAACAAAATAGATTTAGACAAAGCAAAGAAAAACACTTTTTTGGTTTTTATGTCCAAACCTGTATTGATTTGGTAGAACTAAAACTTAACTAACATCAACAGGCAAAAAACGCTTTCTCAAATTTTTCTTGAAATAAACGAAATAAAAAATAGTTCTTACTTTGCTGCTTTGCTGACGGTTTGTTCAAAGATTTACTCAGGGTTGTTGTATGTGCCGCAAAACTTTTTAATTGGGGTAAAACAATAGGAGAAGCACTGTCTAAACACTCTGAACTAGATTGGCTCAGGGCTGATGTCAAGCTTTGTTGCATGAATCCAAACATTTTTGGTAAATTTATAACAACAAGAAATAAAAAGTATATACATGTAGCAGAAACTGTTCAACTATTTAAAAATAAATATTAAGAGCCTAATGTTATAAATACTTAAGCCACAATAAAACAAGTGAAGAAAACTTATTTTTAATTTAATCTTATATTTATGTTATCTCTATGCTTTTAAAATTTAAATATTATCAATAACACAAAATCCATAAAAATTACAAATGAAATATTAACCTTTTTATTAGAAAAATAAAGAGAAAAATAGATATATTGATAACAATTAAACCATTTTTTTTGGGATCTTTCAATACTTTTATCATTAAGCTATTAAAATTAAAAAAAAAAAGTAATTTATTTGTATAAAATCATTTTGCAGCAATGCTAACCTTCTGCTTCTATTTATTTTCAGAGTTGCAAACTTGCATTTTTAATTTCATTGGTGCAGATTCTTTATTAAATAGCACAAGATTACTTTCATTTGATAAAGGAGAACTCTTACTATGATCTGAATCAAAATTATCCTTTTCTATCCAAAATTTATTTTCTTCCTTGCTCAAATCAATTCGCTTATCTAACAAAAGTATTAGCATTAATGAGATACCAAAAAAATATATAGCAAATTGCCCTTAACAATATCTAAACCTAGTATTTTTACCACTAATTGAAAGCACATGCCCATCGTGCGAAGACCACCCTTTTGGAGGTATCTTTCTTTTTTCATCCATCCATTTGATATTACCTATTCTTTTGTTGTCAGTAAGCATTCGCTTATCACTAACAGCAATTGAAGGCACAATTAAAGTTTGCTGGCTGTTAACCCAAAACACTAAAGTGTAACTCATACTCAGGTCAAGAATTAGTATATTTTTATAACTAACTATAAAATAAAAAAGTTGTTGGAACACTAATTACACATAAAAAAATTAAAACAATTTTTACAAAACTAGCTAGCACTTTACTAAAAGCAACCAGTAACATAATAAAACTTTCAATTTTTTGTTAGATTAATTTAAAAAATTTTATAAACTAAAATGATTTAGTTTATTTCATTTATTTTATTTTATAATTTATTTTATAATTTAACATAATATAATTTAATATAATATAATTTAATAAAATTAGTTCATTTAATTTATTAGTAAAGCAAAAATTGCATTAAAAAAAAAACTTAAACAATGTTCCCTATGCATTTTACTAGAAATTATTAACTTAAAATAACGAGTTTATTAAATAAAAAATTTTTTTTTTGACAAATTACTTTTTTTATGTTTAAGAGCAAAGTAAAACTACTTTTTCCTTACTTCTTAAAAATAAATGAGGTGTCTCACAGAAAAAGGTACCAAGTCGGAGAAGACTAGAGCTAGAAACTATAACTTGGTACCTTCAAGCGTCTTGCAGGGAAATTTCCGTGAGACGCCTCAAATAATTTAAACTATCCAATTCTAAGGTTAAATTCTCAATGAATATAATTCAGACTCAAACATTAATTTGTTTATTTAACAGTTTGTTTATTTAGTCTAATGTTTCATCTGAATGTAAAGATATAGGGTCTTAGATATCTAGAGCAAAATGAGTGCCATGCCTAGAGCCGCCCTAAAATTTTTGAGAAATTCTAAAATTATGAAATAGGTGTTTTCATTGGTTTCTCACCTTTTCAACACATAGTGTAGGGTTAGGGTTAGGGCCTAAAACTAAATTAATATATACATACTATTTAATTTTTTTTATATACTAATTTCTTTATACTAATAATTATTATCTATTATAACTTACTTTAAAATGAGGCATCAACACAACTTTTTAAATGTTCTATTTAAATGTTGCCAGCATGCGGATAACATTTTTATAGAAAAAAGTAGCAATGATTATATCATCATTTACAAATAATAGTTATAAGACTCTTACCTCTTCTTCACCCGAGCTATCTGCATAGTGTAAAACATCATTCATATTGCCAGTCAAAATTTCCTGCTTATAATGTAGTAAAATAAATAATATGATAAAAATAAAATAAAAAGATTTATGTACAAATTATTACATATATAAATGTTACCTGCATGTTACAAACTTTTGCATAGAACAAATATAATATTACTTTTAAATTCTAATTAAAAAAAAAACAAAAAAATTTACTTCTTCATCTGAGCTCCCTGCATGATCCATATCATTATTAAGATTGCCAGTCAAACCTGCATGCTGATAATGTAGTAATTAAAATAAAATGATAAAGTTAAAATGAAAAAACTTATGCATACACTATTACAACCAAAAATTTATTATATCTTTAGTTTACTATTTAAAACATAATAAATATAATAAATACATAATTTATTAGGTATAGTAATGTAAAAAAAAAAGAAACAAAAAAGTGTGTGCATAATAAAATTTATTTTCACTTAAGATGAGAACTTAAATATAAACAAATAAAAAAAATTATAAGAAATAATAATAAATTGTTTATAAACATAGCTTTTATATATTAACATTTAACTGTGAAGTAAAATCTTCTATATTAATTAATCTTTCTTTCTAATATTTTTAAAACATTACCGTTGTTTTCCTTCTCCACTTTGTTGTTCTTGAAATATCATTATAAGTTCCAAAGGTAGCGCTTACACCTTTAATGGTTAATTTGTACACATTTCGCCATTTGATTTAGACAGCTTGGCGGACATGTAATTGACGCACCCCCCCCACCCCCCAACTTCGGTAAAACACACAGTTTCACAGCCCGCGTGTGTGGTGGTTTTTTCAGAATCGGAATGCAAACGGATTTGG
>QPEY01000269.1:2859-14787 GCA_014706445.1 Hydra viridissima
TGATTGTGACGTCCATACGTGACGATATGATGACGTCATCGATGATGTGATATGATGACGTCATCGATGATGCGATTGGAACGAACAACGTCATCGATCATGTGATGAAACCAACCAATCAGAGTGGGGTGGACGAACGCACATTTTCATACTCTGTATATACATCATCATCCGTACAAGTTGTTAGCGTCTAAGTACTGAATGAATGTTGACTCCTCGCTTTTATCAAACGAATCTCCAATTTATTTATTATTAGAAGTTCTTAATCGTGATGAAACCAACCAATCAGAGTGGGGTGGACGAACGCACATTTTCATACTCTGTATACACATCATCATCCGTACAAGTTGTTAGCGTCTAAGTACTGAATGAATGTCGACTCCTCGCTTTTATCAAACGAATCTCCAATGTATTTATTATTAGAAGTTCTTAATCGGTTTGATATCATTCTAATTCCTCCACGTATCCCTTTCTTGATCATTAACATCATGTCAAAATCGCTAAGCAGCTCCAATCTTATTTTTGTCATCTTTAGAGCAGCCCAATGCCAATCCTGGAGATGTATAGTACCAAGCAGGATCTAGTTAATAGTTGCTAATGCAAACATCTCTGAAATTCTCAAACACATCTGCAAGTATGAACACATCTGAAATATTGTATAAATCATGATAGTACCTAAACGTTTTGCAGTTAATCCCCTACCGTTTTGGCGTGTGAGCAATTTTCATCACTTATTCCTTCATCGTTGAGTTTAGAGAAGAACAACTTTTTTGGTGGCAATTGTGTTTCAGAGAGTTTATCAATCGAGTCAACCCAATCCTAGGGGTACACACCTTTTCGTAGCAACATATCAAACTGATCGCCAGAATAGTAACTGCTAATGCTCTTGCATTGGTCTTTTGTCAGATTTTTGGATAAACAGTCTAAACTGAAAGCCTTGAATCTGAAACTGTCGATGAATCTCAACTCTCGTTTTACTTCAATCACCTTACCCTCTTTTTTAAACTCACCCACTTTAGTTTCTTTAGAAAAGCTGATGTACTTTTCTTCATTGTTGGGGATGCAATTTAGTTTACCTCCTGAAAGTTTCTTTATGAGCAAATGACTGTCATATCCTGACAAGTTGTAAAATACGACAGGAAAGAATTTAGGAATTTTATATTTTGTGTTACAATGGTTATGAGTAATATGCCAGTGGTCGCGTACTTTTATCACTTAAAAGATCTTCTCTACAAATGTGACACACTGTTGCAGCATTAAAATCATTTCTATCCTCATAGGTCATGATCATCTTTTTTAGAAATTTAATCATCTCGTAAATCTCCTTGATGTCAACTTCCAACCTATCCGAATATTTATACCCAACCAAATATTTTTGCAACGGCATCATTCTCACTAATTGCAGTACACGTGACTGGTTTTCTTTTATAAACTCTTTCGTCAAACCATTTTATGTAATAGCAGAATGAACTTGGCCTATGCTGTTGGTACTGCTCAGTATAAAATTTGTTAAGATCAGGGATGCATGTGTTGATCGGTGTAATAAAACTCTCAAAATCATCATAGACCACAAACGGAACTCTAATCGATCTATCTTTATGGCTGAACTGCATTAATAAATTCTTTTTTAGAAATTCAGAGCTGTGTGCGTTGCAATAGGTTATATGCTTGGATAGCGCTTCTTCAGACTTTAGTCCCTGTAAACAATATCTGCAATTGTGTGTTTTGTGCTGAGTATTGGATGATTGTGAGGATATTAATTGACTCAAACTTTTGATAAAGCAATAATGAGCAGTCTCCTCGTTTGAAATAAGAAGCAAATCGATTTGATTCTTTCTAGTACTAAATTATGATATTCTCAAACGGTTGATGAATTTTTTTTCATATTCAAAAACATTGACGCTTATCTCTTAATTATTTTTCTCAAGTTTCTTTATTTGTTGTAATGAGACTGGAAATTCTATCCCATCCCAATTCAACTCTTTCGACTTTTCTATAAGATCTTCATCAATTCTCTCATAGTTTTTATCTTTCATATTCAAAGTCCTTGTGATACACCATTTAAAGCGTTCATTGTTTTTGTTGATCATGTTGATAATAGCCTTTTTGCTTAATAGAAAAGGGTCCAGAGGTATGTATGACCTTGCACCGATGGGATTGTAATCAATCATGTTTATATCCATTATATTGTAATCAATCATGTTTATATCCATTATTATGTTTATATTCACGATGGAAGAAACTCTGCTATTCGATCCCAACTTGTTGTACTTTGTCATGTTTTCCATGATTGTTTCCTTCACTCTATCATTAAACTTTTCCAAATCAGTCGACTCTAACACAATTCCAGAGCTAGATAAAAATGGTACAGTTCGAGTTGTTGACTGTCCAGTTAAAATGTTAATGTGTTCCATCTCACGTGTCAGTACAATGTACACTTTTTTATTTCTATTTTCTCTCATTATTTTTATTGCTCCCTCTCTCACCAAGTTTAAGAATGAAGAAACGTCAAGCTGCTCGTCTTTGACTTCATATGAAAATTGTTTAGTGACACGATCCACAGCATGCTTTACCAATTTAAACTCAATCTTATTTTTTGTCTTGTTTGCTGTTTTGAATACGAGCGATTTGAGAGATTCTACTCTTTTTTTGATATCGCTTCCTGTATGGCTCACTTTTTTCTTCACCACCTCTGGTACGTACGGATTTATCAAATTGACAACATCGTTATAATTATTCATAATGAAAGAAGAAATGCTTTTTGCTGTATTGGCCAATCTCGAAAAAATTCCTGTACTTTCAGCACCTACCAGTCTTGGAGCAGGAATCGGTCTCACAGTCGGACTTGGAGCAGGAACCGGTCTTACAGTCGGTCTTGGAGCAGGTACAGGACGCGGAGCAGCCTATGAAAGTATACTCCTTTGAGATGATGCAGCGTTTAAGGCTCTAACAAGATCATCTTTACGCATTTTGTAAGTATTATTTATTCTTTTCTCTTTTGCGTTTTGTCGCAACTCTTTTACATTTTTGTTTTCCATTTTTATAGCGGGTTATTTCATGTAAAAGTGGGACAAAAAATTGAAATTTTTCAGTCACCCTCTCAAATTTCTTTCAAATTTGAACCAGTGGTACCTATCAATATCACAAAAAAAAAAATATTAAGTTTGAGCTCCCAAATCCAAACGGTTCAAAAGTTATGACATTTTGAAATTCAGCCTAAAACGTTCCTTTTTTTACGAAGTCTGCCATTATGGATTTTGTAGTTGTACTTTTAATTGAATAATTTAAGATCTAGTGGAAGAATGTGGCTAAAAATTGGTACCTGACCATTTTTGAGGGTGCTGAATTCAAAAATGTAGATAAAATAGACAAGCTTAAATTTTTTGATAGTTTTTTTTTTATTTTAAAATGACCAGTCAAATTTTTTGTTTTGTTACCATGGGTTGCGCTTTCATTAATTCCCGGAGTTGCCCAAGTCTCATGGATTCGATTTTTTTTTCAAATGAATTAGGTGATCCTAGGCTACCTTTATAAAAAAGATGGTTTTGGTTTCTTAAAGTATAATAAAGATATGTCATTTTGAAATTTAGACAAAAAATTTCTTTATTTGGCCGCTATTCTCTATTATAGATTTTATAGCGATACTTTTTGTGTGAATAATTTAAGTTCTAGTACAGAAATATGACTGAAAATTGGTACCTGACCATTTTTAAAGACGTTGAATACAAAGATGAAGAGAAATTAACCCAATTCCTAATATTTTGGAACAATTTTTGAATTTTAAAATGTCAACAGTCCTTTTTTTTTCTTGTGACCTTAATTTGCATTTCACTTATTTCTGGAGTTGCCTTACTCTCATTGTGAAATAAGATGTTTTTGAAAAGTTTAGGTCTCTGACAGAAAATAAAAAATTCTATTGCTTGGCATAACTTGCATATTTATGATCAATATTTTCAAAAGTATACATGAAAATATAATTTACTATGCAGCAAATTGAAAAAATGATTTCTTTTTTTATTATTTTGATAACTAGGTATTATTTCAAAATATTGGTTGCATGCTAAAATTTCAGGTTACATGTTCAAATGTTGTGTTAAAAAATAAGAAACTAAAATGCAAACTTTTTTGAAAAATATTAAAAACCTGCTTTATTGAAAAAAGCTCAAAAATAAAAATGAAAAGGAATAACCAAATATTACTAAAATTGAAGTTTATATCATTTAAGTAATGAAAGTAAAATATTAATCAACTTTCACTGAAAAGATAAAACTTGTTCAAATAGAGTTTCATCTTCTTTTGAGATATGGTACTGACGCCCAGAAGATGCTGAAGGTGTTTTAACAAGAGAAATTACATTCATTCTTGGCACCCAGCAATTATCATCCCGCTTTGGCCAGTAGTACGACCGACTTGGATAATGTGGATGCATAAACTTTACCATAAAATCATCATTCTCTTTATCAACTTCAGAAACCATACCAAGCCAGTAAAAATTGTCGTATTTGCAAAATAGGTATTGTGACATCATAACATTGTCAATTTTAATAATTTCATATTTTTGTTTTTTGAGGAAGTCAAATGTAAGAGCAAAATCATCATCATCGGATACCCTTTTCATTTTTATTATTGAATGAGAAGATGGTATAAATTGATGGAAACTTCTTGTCCCAGGAATAGTGGTTGCTATTAAAAGTCTCTGAGTAAGTTTGTTTCTTACTAGCTCCATTTCTTCAGCAGTGAAGTACACAAACGTAATCCCACTGATTGACTTTTGACAGTATTCAAACATTGCTTGAGAAGACAGTATATGACCTGTGGTTGGACTCTGCAAGCTAGCTGTTGCAACAAGCCTTTTAACAGTGCCACCTATTCCATCGCATGGAGATTTGCCATGGCTTGTTGCAAAGAAATTCCAGATGCAACGAACAGAAAAATCTTGAGCGTGGTGACATAAATTGTAAAAATGTTTGCAGTTCTTATACTGCCCTGCACAGCCATCAGAAAAATAATGAATTTTTGTAATTGTGGGACAAATATGAGTTTTTATATGATTAATGGTTTTATGCATAACTTCATTGATAAATCCAACATCATGGTTCAAATCATCTGAAATTACACAAAAAGAAGATATTTCCAAGTTCACTTTCTTGTAGTAGATGACAACTGGATGAAGGGAACATTGACTCTTGCTCCAATGGTAACTCTGTATCTCGTCTTGTACTACAAAAGTGTAATTCTCTGCAAAATCTGCCAGTACAATAGCCTCATCAATACTAATTGTTTCTTTGAGATGCTTTAGATAGCTAGATTGTGATTTTGCTATAAATGAATGAGAAGTAATATTATCAAGTTTTTCACACAGGAGCTCTATGAATTCATTTAATGGAAGTTTTATTGTTAATAGTTCAGTTCTATCTGTTGTTGTCCACTGTTTGAAATCCACTGACTGTTCATTTTCATCACTGTCATATTGCTCTTTTGGATCTTCATTTTGTGTGAGATACTGCTGGAAATAATTTTGGGCAGCTTGTATGCCAGGACAACTATTGCATCGGTGAACCATGCAAACTTTAGATTTTCTGCTGCAGACAATCTTTTCAATGATTTCATGGTAAGATGTTTCAAGGCCTATAGCACTCAACATTAATTTAACATTTTGGTGTATTGTACACACACAAACAGAATGTGTACCTTTTGGACCAGCAAGGATGCACCATTTAGGCCGAAGACTGCAAAATTTAGAAAAACCAATTTTATGGCCTGGGTACTTTGTCTTATATGCCACATAGAGCTCCTTTAAGTTACACAAAATCAATTTTTTTGACATGTATTTTTTTTCCCCAACACTTACACAGTCTTTTTTACCTGGCATTTGCCTTGAATACTCATCGTCACAATAAAAAAGCTTTACAAGTTCTATAACATCTTTACTGATTCGATGCCGTTCAACCACATCAGGGTATGCTATGATGCCTTTTTGGTCGCGTAAAAACATTGCATTTTGAATTTTGTGTTTTGAAACTGAAAACTCTTTTGCTGCTTTTCTGATAGACCAAGATTTTGGGGTTAATGTCAAAATTTGAAGTTGCTGCCTTCTGTTAGAAACCTTAAGTTTTTCTTTCATGCATTCTACAAGGAAGTCTAGATCGCCAGCTTTGGTTTGAATTTCCTTTAGAACTTCATTTTTTGGTGCAACAAGATCGGATTCGGTTACATCCAGAGCAGTTGCAAGCTTCTTAATAACTGCTTCTTCAACTTGCTTTATCTTTCTCTTTCCAATTGAAGGCTTGTTAGAGGTTTTGGGAAAATGAACTTTTAGAGGAGACACTTCAAGTTCGCATAAAGTACTGTTGAGTAATGATCTTGTTGATTCCATTATAATTTCTTTTTCCATATTATCTTCAGTTAATTTTATCTCCAACTTGTTCTCTTCTGATTCTTCACTTGATGCTAATTTATGTCTGCATTGTGGACAAAGTTTTTCACCTGGAACTACGAATTTGCCTTTACTGCATAGGTACTTTGCTGTATCCAAGTTGATTTCACGAAGACTACCTAAAAAAAGGGAAGAGCTCTTTTAATATGTATAAAAATTTTAATAAAACCTTAAAAAGTTTAAAGTTGCAAGGAATTTAATAGTGCACTTTCAGAAGTCAGCTAAAAGGTTAAATATAGCTAAAATAGAATTTGGCTGCCAATAATTTCATTATTGTAACTCACAACATTTTCAGAAAACTGAAAGTTATGATTACTGTAAATACCTTTTATTACTTTGTTATGCGTATTAAATGGATTGCAGCACCGTGTTAATTTAGTTGTATAACGGTTCAAATAAACATGTTTATGATGGAGACAAGTTGTTGGTTTGACATTTATTATTGAGAGCCCAGTCCTCCACATTAATATTTCTCTTTCATATTCAGGAATATCTTCAAAAGGTTCAATACCCAGCAACGATGTATATGTTGTGAGATGACATTCACTTTCTAGGTTGATTCCAATGGAGCACTGTTGGCTGTTTGCCATGACTAAGAAACTGAATTACCAAACAAGATTTAATAATTATTTAATCTAAAATTAAAATAATTTTTTTTATTGAAATTTGTTATTGTTAACTGTTGTTTCAAAACTATATTTAGACGACATAACTGACGTCCCAAAACTATATTTATATATCACAGAAGGCGTTGCAAAACTATATTTTTCTTTATAATTCACATCACAAAACTTTATTTATATATCAAAACCAACCATAATAAACTGTTTTTACACACCACAATTGAACCCACGAGAGTCAGGCAGTTTGTGAAAATATTACCCCGTTTTATGGTTAAGTAATATTATACCATTTTAAAATTCAAAAATTGTTCCAAAATATTAGGAATTGGGTTAATTTCTCTTCATCTTTGTATTCAACGTCTTTAAAAATGGTCAGGTACCAATTTTCAGTCATATTTCTGTACTAGAACTTAAATTATTCACACAAAAAGTATCGCTATAAAATCTATAATAGAGAATAGCGGCCAAATAAAGAAATTTTTTGTCTAAATTTCAAAATGACATATCTTTATTATACTTTAAGAAACCAAAACCATCTTTTTTATAAAGATAGCCTAGGATCACCTAATTCATTTGAAAAAAAAATCGAATCCATGAGACTTGGGCAACTCCGGGAATTAATGAAAGCGCAACCCATGGTAACAAAACAAAAAATTTGACTGGTCATTTTAAAATAAAAAAAAAACTATCAAAAAATTTAAGCTTCTCTATTTTATCTACATTTTTGAATTCAGCACCCTCAAAAATGGTCAGGCACCAATTTTTAGCCACATTCTTCCACTAGATCTTAAATTATTCAATTAAAAGTACAACTACAAAATCCATAATGGCAGACTTCGTAAAAAAATGAACGTTTTAGGCTGAATTTCAAAATGTCATAACTTTTGAACCGTTTGGATTTGGGAGTTCAAATTTTGCATTTTTTCATGTTTCATTAATAGGTATCACTGGTTAAAATTTAAAGAAAATCTAAGGGGTGACTGAAATGACTGTCCCACTTTTACATGGAATTACCCTAGCGCAAGATTTTTATTCATATAATTTCAATTTTTTAACTTTTTCTGGTTAAAAAATTTTTATTCTATTCACGCGTTTTCGGCCAGTTTTGAAAAATAGTCTGCATTAAAGTCTCCTGAAATTGTTTTAAGTTTGTAGTCCTTGTACACAACGTCGTTTGATTTAAGCAATTGAAGGGTGAACGTGATGCTGATGACGCTTTTTTTTCTCTTTAAAATCACAATCCAACTTAAGCACATACTTGTCGATAACTCTTAGCCTGTCTCTTTTCTTCAAGTTGCTCTAACTACTGATATGCTCTTTGATCTCTTTCTCAGATCGTGAAAATTCTGTCTCATCACTCCGTACGAGTTTGTAAAGCTTATCTCTTTCCTCCTCATTGAAAATTTTACTTGAAAAATTCCGTTTTCGGAGACATAAATAGAATCTTTAATAATAACACCTCCTATTCCAAACGCAAGAAGCTCTAGAGGCTTTTTCTTATGGATATCTGATTCTCCCTTGCAGCATTCCAGAAAAAAAGGATAAAAGTTGCGCTTTTTTTTTTTCTTGTTAAATTATGCGATAAAAAATGTTAAGTTTTTTAAACATGATTTTTTTAAAAAAATTTCTATAAGAAATTACCAGGAAAAATCTGCGATTTTTTTAGATTCTTTAGATCCACATTTTTTAGCTTCTTAGAATTAAATATTTCGATTTTAAATCCATTACCCACCTTTCCATCTCGAAGCTCCAAGTACTTCCTTTCATACTTAGGATCAATCCTTTTTTCTATTTTTACTTTTTCAGTTTTTTCTTTTCTAGGTCTTCCAACAGGTCTCTTTTCTTCCTCTTCTTTCACATCCTCCATCACCAAATTTTTTTCTATCAAATTATTTTCAATAGCGATCGTCAACAGCGCTAACAAACTGTCTTACGTTTTAGAAATTCCGTTTTCTTTTAACAATTTTTTCAAATCCTTTTTCGTATCTCATTTTTATTGTCAAGAAAAAAATTTCTTTAACTCATTTTTTATTTATGAATTAAAGAAATTTAAAAAACTTGTTAAACTTAAAAAATTTTTCATGAATTTCATGAGTAAAATTTAATAGACAATGCTCATTTTGTTTCCGTTTGATTGAAACTGCATCATTCTATCAGAAATGGCAACAATAAAGGCATGAATGTCTGCCTTAACATTTTCATTAAATGTAGCTTTAATTTGCACATCCAACACTGAAGATTTTAATCTCTCTGACTGCTTTCCCACATCAAACACCATAAGTGGGCAAATATATCTTTAGTCTACAGCAGACAAGGCAGGCTGTGCGATTATCTCAGTAGTTCCATAAAACTTATTATCGAACTTGACAGCATCTCTATAGGCTCTTGAGTATTGGTTGTTTTTGAATGACAAGTTGTAATCAACAGCAGGATACCTCTCCTGATTTAGAGTGACATACATGTTTTTCAACTCACAATAATCGAATACTGACGGGTTCAGCTCTTGTCCCCCATCTTTTTTTGTTTGGAATCCAACAATAACTTATCTTGGTAATTCAGAAGCTGGTCTAGTGCTTAGCCTCCAACTGAATGTATTGGTTTGAGATACAAAGGTTGTTTCAGACTGTCTCGATCTGTATGCTACAGGTACAATCACTTTGATGCAATGGCATTGTAAAGATTGGCTCTTTCCATTTCAGATGGAATGTGTTCCATTTCAGATGGAACGTGTGGCATAAACAATGAGAATTTTCTAAGATCTACTTTTCCTGCGGCTGTAGTGCCTTTTTTGAAAATCGCATCATCATCGCTCTTTCTAACAAGAGTAAGCGTGTGTTTAAATCCGTAAATAACTTTATCATAATCATCGCAGATTCCAAAAATGTGTTTTAACGGAATGCAGAATGAAAATGATCCTTTTGTATCAGTCTGTGCAATGATGCAGTTTTGTCTTATTGCAAATCCTGGATTATTAGTAAGATCTGCTTCAGGTGTTGTTGTGTCTTTAAACAACAACTGATTCAAACCTTCTGACAATTGAAACTCAACTGGATATTTAAGAAATCCTAGCAATCTAGTTGCTTGTCCTGGACTGTATATTGTTTCTACTTCTTGATTCGACAACTGATGTGATATCTGACTGAACAAGTGCATTATACCGTTGTTCACAAGCGAAACTACATATAAATTAGCATAGGATGTTTAATCATTACAAAGGCCTCGGATGGTAGCGTAAACAAGTCTTGCTGCTCAATGTTGATTCTTATTTCTCCAACAGTATTTGAATTTGTACCGACAGGCTCGTACTCGTGAAACCCAAATCTTTCTATTCCCTCATCAAGAATCGGGGTTCTGTATTTTATCATCTCAGAAGTTGACATTTTTTTTATATACAAAATATAAAAAAAAATAATAATGATTTTTCCATAGATTTGAAGAACTTAAAAAATTTTTAAAAATTTCAGAAAGTTCTCATGATCCCCTTCCCCGTTTTTACAAGGACTTGTATCCTAATGGCATTTTCCTTCGACATCTTTTTTGCTGGTTTAATCGACAATCCTTTAGATACTTTTGATCCATAAGAATTAAACATTGATTTAGATAAAAGCGTCATTGGATCTAGCGGTGCACTTGCTGTTGGTGCGATTGACGCTGGTGTGCTTAATGCTTGTGTAAGTCCATTGTTAATCATTCCTAAAAGTATTTCTTTATTTTCTTTAGTAAGATTTGTGCTTTCAGGTTTATTTGTTCCAGTCATTGAATATAAATTGAATTGATCGGTTTTTTACCTTTTTCAATAGCAACGTCTTTAGCAGTGGATATGGCAGAAGAAGCTAGCACTTTTCCTGCTGATTTTGCTGCAGTGATCGCTACTCTCCTCAACTCAGTAGCAGCCACTTTATTGAGTAAAGCTAGTGATGATTTAGACGCTTTTGTTGCTGATGCTCTTCTTAAGAAATTCTTAATAGTATCGATTATTCCACTTCCACCAATAACATGTTTCTTTGCTAACCTCTTATTACTAATAATGAGCATTTTTGTAAATCTTTTTTTTTTTCTGCTCATCGAAAAATACTTTGCATTGCTTTATATTCCTCTCTATCGCTCCTTGTCTTAAAAGCTCATCGCATATGGCTACAGCCTCATTTCTAGAACCTGTATTTCCAGTTCTCCATGAAGCAACGCTCATTGACCACTTACCAACAAGCGCGTTTGAATCACCTTGAAGAACAATTACACCTGACGCTTTTTTACCCTTATTTTTAAACTTCTCACTCCTCCAAATGGGAACTAATATTTTTTTATACTTCACGCTTCTAGCACAACACTCTCACATGCAATCACAACTGGAGCTGCAATGATTGTTGTTAAAAAATCCAATCCAATAGTTCCAAGTGCAATTCCAACTGCTAGCAATGTGCTATCTACGGATGAGATGATTCTTACAGCTCTGTGATACTTTTTACTCTTTCTGCATTTCGCTGATTTTGTGAAGCCTATAGCTATGTCCATCTTCCACTGGCGCGTTTGGAAGAACTGGATACAGTTTATTATTACAATTAATATCACAATTATATTCCATTTTATAAAGTAAAGAAAAAAAATTTAAAAAACAAGAGATTTTTCCATGGATTTCACAAGTGAAATTTAAAAAAAATCAACTTATAAAATATATAAAGCATTAACTCTCTCCTTTTTCGATGATCACGTCTGACTTGCTGTTGTTGATAATTTCCATTCTAATATTATCAGTTGACTCTGCTAATATAATAGAGCAATTCCACGACCGTCACAGCGTGACAACCGTCTTTTTTTTTGTCTTTAGCCTTCAATATTTTATTATTAAATAGATATAAAAAGAATTTTTTT
>QPEY01000269.1:64010-89601 GCA_014706445.1 Hydra viridissima
AAAAAAAAATTGTATTCTCAGATATGAATACAGTTTCAAATCTAGACACAATTTATCTAACTTAAAACGAAAAAATTATTAAATTTCTACGCTCAGAAAATTAGATAATGTGTTTTTAAGAGTGTAAACAAATCAGCATATTCAAGAATGTTAATTTACTTAAAAAAGCGCAACTTTAAATTTTTTGATATAGTCTTAAGCTTATTTGACTCATTTTCTTATGCAACTGAGATATGCTTATTATGATTTCAGTTTTAGAAAGAGTTTAAAATGTTGATTAATGTGAAAACATGTATAAATAATCAGTCAACTAAATAAAAAAATTCGTTGCTACGGACCGTAGCCATTATTAAAATTTGACTTTTTTTAAAGTTACTACTGCGCTTGCGTATAATAACTTGTCGCTTCTGAACGACCGTGCCCATTGTTTAAAAACTTAAATAATCATTTCAGACAATAACGTCCGAGAAAAAAAAATCAATTTTATGTTTTTACTCTTTTTGCTGATATAGGCAATATAATAGCTAAATAAAACTTTGAATTTTTTATATATCGAATCAATTAGTAAACTTTATATATTTGAAAACGACTTGACAAGACTAAACTATTTGGAACAAATAAATAGACAAAAGAAATTTTGCCGCTACATAGTTATTGCTCAAGGCTTTTTATTATTTTACAATTTATGACTTGGCAACGTTTTTGGCTCACATAAATTAACAAAAATTATAAGAAACATCTTTTTTTGCTCAATTTCTATACAATACGTCAAAACTTGAGCAAAATGTCCCGCTCTTTGAACAGCTTTGAAGAATATACACCTGATATGTGCGTATCAGGAAAAAGAAGCACAACAAAAAAACAGATAAAATAATTGTGAGTTATCTTATAAAACAAAACCTTTTATCACTGATTTCCCGTCATATTTCACATTTGTACTGGGTAACGAGTTCGGAACACCCTCTTTGATTAGGGATTTCGCAAATTTAAAATGCATATTTAAAACATTTACGTCATTTAAAACTCAACGAAAGATACCTGGTATTGAGGTCAGGTTTTCTATGACACACGTTTTTCTTCGTTGGAAGAAAAATGTGCGTCATAGGAAATCTGACCTCAATAGCAGGTATCTTTCTTTCTAAATATTAAGCCCCTTCAGGTTAAAAATTGAAACAAAGAAATTGATTTTGTTTTTGTTTTAAGCCAAAAATAAATACCGAATCAAAGGATGACAGTTTTTTAAATTCAACCCTTCGAATAACAAAACTTTCATCCTTTGATTCGATATTAATCTTAATGTTATGTTAGCTTTTAAAAAAATAAACGAGTAATTCAGTTATTGATAAAAAAATATCGACAAAAAATCTACATTGATTTTATTGAGGCGCTTTAATGTCGTTTTATTTTGGATGAATTTTTTGACAACAAGGTTGACGCCCAATACAATTCTCGAAAACGCCTGGATTGTATTGGAAAAATCTTAATCAAATAAAACGCCGCTGTTACTAAAAATTGGTCAAAGGTCTAAGGTTTCATTACAAAAATGAAACCTATATTGCATAAGTACTTTATCATGAGAGGTAAAAAATGTGAAAAACCAACACAGACTAATATATCCGAGAACAAATAATCAATTTAAAATTTTTCCTCTCTTCCAGATATTCGCATACTGGTAGTATATCAAAAGTTTTATTACTTAAACATAGAATCCTTAACACGTTGACAGCCAACTACGAGATAACTCGTAGATTGCGGTTTTTTCTTGGACGCCAACTACGAGTTATAAAGTCCTATACTTACTTGCCATTTTTGTGCAGCTACCATTAAACTGGAAATATGTCTGTGGTAATATTGATAGATGGCTTCTGGAAAAAGAAAAAAATTTAATGCTGGCTTCCATGAACAAAAAATTTAACCCGATAAATTTGACGCAAATGCTTCAATTCTCGGAAACAGTTTTGTTTTCCTTCGCCAAACCCGTTGCCGAACCCAGTGTCTGAGATAGTGAAGAGTATAATGAATTTCGCATTTCATCCGGCTCATTCGCAAGCAACAAGTTATCAAGTGCTTCCTTTTCATCATTATCACGATTTTCAATATAAACAAAATATCAGCACTCACGACAATTCACAGAATTTCGCCAGACAAGGCTATTAGAATTTTAAAAAACGGGAAATACGTTTTGAGAAACCCTATCGAACATCACAACTCACCTTTTTTTTTTTTGTGGATCAGACAGCAATCTGAGAGATGACATCGTTTTAGAAACGATCAATCCTCAACGAAGAAAGTTTCCTTATTCATTTTCTGTTTGCATCGAACCCAAGACAAATCCAAAAAAAAAAGCGGTAATGTGAGAGAAATTACAATCACCGTTTGCGTTTCGCATGTAAGTCATGTTTTTGGGGAGGATTTCAAAAACGGGATATTCTTTCCCAGTGTTTTTTCCAATATGTTTCAGGAGTTTTTTTCGACGAATTTATCATTTGTCGGTGAGGCTCGCTTTGGTGTACATAGGACTCTGGAAAAAGGAAAGTCTGACAAAGACTAAAACGAACTATTTTTGTTGGTCGCCACCTCAGAAAAACTTGTTGACCGATAACGTTGTTCAAAAACTGACCTTTCATTGCACCACCATTTGTCGTCAACCACTTGTTCAAAGAAGACACGGCTGATCGATCATTGAGAATTGCGCAGAGAGCTATCCCATTAGAGGAGTGGATTTGATTTTGTACTACCTAAAGACAACCGAAACAAAACCAAAAAATTGACGAACGCGTTCGATAATTTGATTTTGTATAATGAGAGCAATCCTTTTACTTTGCGATTGTCTGATTCGGTGATTAACGGGATTCAACAAAAAAATCAAAATATAAAGTAATACCGTTTCGCACTGACAAAATTTTCTTTTTTCCGATCTAAGCCGAAAACTTTCCTTCCGAAGAACGTGAACTGTTGGGTGTACGTGACTTTTGAAATGGCGGAAAAATGAACTTTTCGTTTTTGACGAACCACTAACCCCATTTGGAAAGAAAAAAGCATTACTTTGTGGTGAGAGACACGCTCAATTTTTCAAAGTTCACTTGCACGTTTTTAAACTCCTAAAACGAAAATTTGGTATTTAAGAATGCAATAGATCCTATATTCTTGATGCAGTGGACACCGTTTTTTTTGAAAGACGCTTTTGTTTTGCACAAAGATTGGATGAAAGAAACGAAAGAAAAGAATCCTTGAATAAAAACGAAAGAAAAGAATAGCTTGGAAGTGGAAGGTGAATTGATGGACAAATACTTGAAATGGTTCGGCAAAAAGCAAGTCAAAGGTGTGATTAACGAAATTTTGCTGACAAAAACGGTAGTGCGGTTCACGTTCAATTTGAAAATAAATCGTGCCGATGGTTTTTTGAACAACAATTTGGTAGAAAGCGTGGTGTGCCCTTTCAATTTGAACTGTTCAAAAAGAGGGAAGGAAATGGATTTGTGCCCGTGAGTCTGCTTAATTTTCATCCGAAAAGCGAGGGAGCGATGAGAAGGTTCGGTTTTAACAAAATTAAGTCGTTCCGAGGAATCAAATGTACGTTTTTAAATTAGCGCAACGAACTGCTACTTTTCGAAGACGAAAACCCCAATTACTGTTTTAATGTCAAAGTGCGAACGAAACGTTAAAAATGAGTCACATCAAATCTTATCCGAACAGATCGAAAGTCAACTGTGTATCGTATTTAAATAGGACCACTCAACATAATGTGATTCATCAGCTTTACGAAACGAATAAACAAAAGTTGAAGCAGTTTAGCGCGCATTTCCAACAACGGAAAGAGGAAGGTGAAAAACAACTGGACGAAGTGTTTGAAGAGCTGAAGGACAAACTGGAACAGTTGAAGAAAGAAAAAGAAAAATGTGCTTTAATGAACGAAGATGTCAAAAAAACAAGAAAAAGAAAAGTGCGTTTGAACGAAGAAGAAGTAAGCGAGGAAGAAGTGCAAGAGAAGAAGGCGAAAATCAAAAAGAGCTTGTTGTGCAATGTGTGTTTGGAAAGCGTAGAAGCTGTGAACGTGGAGGAACAATGTTGAGCATGTGCTTTGAGGACAGTCGTGGGTAAAAGACCGAAAAAACCGTGAACTAAGAATGGATTTAAAAAGGTTATAAAAAAGCGTAAAAGACGTCAAAAAACAGAAAAAAGACGTTTAAAAGGTCGTCAGAGAGCAATTCTAATTGATAAAATTTCTTAAAAAACCATGAATAAATTGTTAAAAAAAATATTAAGTAAAAAAATGCATGCTTACGAAGCGACAGAAAGCAAATTGCGAAAACGAAACTTGGAGGATTGTTACAGTCCTAAAGACAATCATTTAACCCTCGACGAGAGAATGGTGTGCGTCAAAGAAGTAGGAGATTTGTTGAAACAAGCTCTTTTGGGAAACCTGTCAAAGAATGGCAGGAAAGACTGAGCGAAAATTGGCGAGGACTTAACACGAGCGATGTTCAAGAAGAGGTGATCAAAGTCACGACGCAAGTGGTGTTTCCCAATAACAGCACGACTCGCGTTTTGAAGTTGCATTTTGAATAGGAGGCGATGGAGAACAATAAGTTTAGCGGCCTATGTTTAGCTTTTAAACTGCGGATATTGAAAAACGTAAACGAAAACGTGCCTTTCAACATGACGGCCTGACACAGCGACAAAGCATTGATGAAAAAGTTTTGCTTGCGCGAATATTATATATTTTATTTATCAAAGGAACCAAACTCTTTACAAAATTGACGAAAATTCAAGAGGATTGTAATAACATTTTTGTCCCGTCGGTAAATTTATCGCGAATGAACGCGTTGATGTGCAAAAAAAGTTTTAAAAAGATCAGTATCGAGAGAAAAAATTTGACTAGGCATTGAGAACAGTGGCATTTGCAAGGAGGACTCCTGCAGAATTTTATAAGCACAGAAACAAACATTCGTCAACGCTGTACAACCATCTCGCCGACCAATCAAACGATTCTTTTAAATCAATAAATTGCGAAAGCGTGCGGAAACGAAATGAGTTTTTTGTTGTCTTTGAAAATTTTAAGGTATAAGACCCCTCAAAAATTTTTAAAAAAAAATTTTAATGTACTTTTGGTATGAAATTTATCTCTGAACACGAATTCGAAAACCATATTTAAAAACTTGGTTTTTTTCTTGAGATATCCAATATTTTCTTGATCTGGGTATATTTCCTCTACTTGGTAACACGTATAGCAGCGGTTTTTAACAAAATTTGCGAGACATTTCATTAAAACTTTTTTATTCAATAAACTTTTTAAATAATGGGTAATTCAAGCCGAGTAAAATAAAGTACTAAAAGTAAAAAATCAAGAAGATTTCATGGAAATAGATGAACCAGAAATTTGCTTAATAATTCAACTTTGCGAATAGCTTTTTTTATTGGTATTGAAAAAGAAAGTCTTTCTACTTGCACTTTGTTGAATTTATCTGTATCCTCAAAATAAATTGAAAAATTGCGATACCACAGCAAAATGAAAACAATTCTGTAGGTTATAGTATTATTGACATGGAAATTTTATATAGTGCGATTATCAATTATGTTGTGAAAAATGTCTGCAATCTGGTTTAAAACTTTCAGAATGTGTTTCTAAGAAAAAAGAATTGAGATCAATATTATACATTCGGCGACCTAACTCCACCGAAAAAATTGAACTATTTATTCAAATATATGGTCTGGAAGAAAATCTTTTGATGTGAATAATAGAATAAATTATTTAATGCGTGCATGTGATCAAGGTTTTTCAGGATTAAAAAAATTTACATCTTTAATGAACATCCTTAAACCAATCACTAAAAACAATTACATCAAAATAATTTAAACTGTCTCTGAGTGTGCTAAAATTGTTGCAAAAGAAACAATGATTGATGCTGCCAAAGATATCTCCCAGTCTTCTTTAAATATTGTTGATACTGCAGCATCAGTTGTTGGTAGCAGGCAACGACGTGGATTCTCTTCATTTAGAATCCACGTCATTGGAGTTGTTACAGCGATATCGATGAAAACAGGTAAAATTCTTGATTGCAAACCAATTAGTTGATCATGCAAAGCATGTAGCCTAAAATTTAAAAAGAAAGTAGGGGAGAACGGAGTGAGATGGGACATGGGGTGAGATGGGACTTGGCAATATCTCAGTGAAAAATTTAATAAAGCAAAAGTTTTTTATATATGTTATAAGTTTGCAATAGCTTCTTCATATTATTGTGTTTTTTAAGTTTCAGAAGTATTTTTTTTTCGGATTATTTGCGAATATGTAAAAATCTAACAATTTTCCTGGATTTTGAAGACATCATTAATATTAAATATTTATGTATTGTTTGCATATATTTTTATGTTTATGGTTTTTAATTATTCACTATTGTTTTATTTAACTACTGAAGAAATATGATTAGCATATGGCTACGAGAACTATATAAAATAAAGGTTTTCTCACACTTACGAGTAATGGGGTGACTTGGGACAGGAGATATGGGGTGAAATGGGACACTGTTCAATTTTATCATTTTTTTAATTTACTGTACTTTAACTTTTATAATCAATATTTTTGTAAAAAAGCAAGTGAACAGAAAATTATATTTATGTTTATGATAAGATTTCAATGTTTACTTTATAGTAAAGTGTTTTTTATCATAGAAAATAATTATTATTATATTGGATTTCTTTGTTACTTTGTCCTGAAGACATCTTTCACAGTAAGTATTGTTTTAATGCCAATCATTTTTGTATTTTAAATTCAGTTTAAATAAAGTTCTTCACTATTAGCCTTATTAAATTTAATCACATTATAAGTTTTATAGGGTTGTGATACTATTTTATTTTCATTAAAATAAATTTAAAATTTATAGCCTAATCTGGATTTTGGTTAATGCAATTAAAAAGAGCATAATTTTTTTTAATAATGGAGTGAGTAATATGAGTAATAATTTTTCAGATGCCAAGAAAGTACAAACGAGTGACAAGTCGGTTAAAGCCTGATGCTCATACAATAAAAGCTGCTGTGATGGCTGTCGAATCTGGCTGTTTATCACTACGAGCAGCTGCACAAGAGTATACAATTTCAAAATCAAGTTTACAGCGGAAAATAAAGGCTAACAAAGAAACTTCTTACAGTAACTTATACTTTGATGAACAACATAAATATATTTTTAATAAGACACAAGAAGATGAACTTTCAATATATCTTCGTCAAGCATCTAATATGCATTATGGACTTGATGTTAGAGAAACAAAGCAACTTGCATATCAATATGCAATTAAAAATGACATTAAAATACCAGAAAACTGGAAAAAGAGTGAAACAGCTGGAACTGAATGGTTTTATTTATTCTTAAACCGTACAAAATTATCTATTCGTACGCCAGAAGCTACCAGCCTCAGTCGAACAACTAGTTTCAATCGCACAAATGTAGATACTTTCTTCAAAAACCTTGACAGTGTGCAGAAGCGCTATAACTTTTCTGCTGATTGCATTTACAACATTGATGAAACAGGTCTGACAACTGTTCATAAGCCAGTGAAAGTGATTGCTGGTAAAGGAGTAAAGCAAGTAGGACAGGTAACTTCTGCTGAAAGGGGAACCCTAGTTACAATGGTGGGTTGCATTAATGCCCTTGGAAATTTTATTCCACCGTTTTTGATATTTCCTCGTGTCCACTTTCGTAGCCATATGCTTAAAGGTGCACCAACAGGTACAAAAGGTGATGCTAATCCTAGTGGATGGATAAATACAGAAATTTTTTTGAAATGGTTTGATCATTTTGTGGAGTATGGGCATCCCAGCAAGGATCATCCATTACTTTTAATAATGGACAACCACAAAACTCATATATCGATTGAACTGATGGATAAAGCTAAGGAAAGCAATGTTGTGCTCTTGACATTGCCACCCCATTGCAGCCACAAACTCCAACCACTTGACAGATCAGTATTTGGGCCATTAAAGAAATTTTACAATTCAGCATGTGATTCATGGTTAAAGGCGCATCCAAATACTCCTATGACGATATATGACATTTCTGAAAATTTAGGAATAGCTTATACGAGAGCCTTTACTTCCCAAAACATTCAAAATGGTTTTAAAGCAGCTGGCATTTTCCCGTACGATCCATATGTTTTCAGTGATGTCGACTTTTTATGTTCTTATGTATCTGATCGACCAATTCCAGCAAATGACAATTCCGACAAACAAACAATCCCCACATCACTGTGTATTGTATCTGAAGTTATTAATGAAAAGAAACAGCAAATCAGCACTTCTGCCTACCATTGGACAGCAGAAGATATAAGGCCATTTCCAAAAGCGGGTGAAAGGGTGGCAAAGAGAAAAAGTGCAAAAAAAAAATGTTCTAGGTCTCTGGTATTGACTGACACACCAACAAGAAATGAACTAGTTGAAAGTTTATCAGAATGTAAAAGAAAAAAAGAAGATAAAGATAAGAAAAAGAAAAAAAGTTACCACCTCAGACATCAACGTAATTTTGACTCAATTTAAACATCAAGCAACCTGTTGAACAAAGTTACAAATGCATTTAGAATGGTATTTTATTTTTGTTAAACATAAACAAATTTTGTGTATTGTTATGTTTTATAAGGAGTAGAATAAACAATAAAATAATGCTTAAAATTATTTGTTTCTATTTTTGTCCCATTTCACCCCAACCATTGTCCCATTTCACCCCAACATGGGGTGACATGGGACAAACAGTGTCACTTTAAAAAACCAAGCTCTTGAACTTAATTTGATGGTTAAATAATGGGTTTTGCAATAATTTAGCATGACAATTAATTGGACTATAGTTTTAAACCGATTTGTATGGTTATTGTGGAAAATTTAAAGCGCAGAACGCAAGCAAATTTTTTTGTCCCATCTCACCCCGTTCTCCCCTAATCCTGTTGCATTTTAAACATGAAATCATCACATGTATGTAAATTAAATTATCGTGGCTCTGCTCCTGGTACGGAAATCATTGGTGTACAAAGAATGTTTAGCCGTTCCCTCTCACAACATAGACTAAGACATGTAGGCTATAATGGTGTTGGTGATTGTAAAAGCTGTTCTTACGTTAAGGATACTTATCCTGGGAGTACAGTGTGTATGTTAAAGTGTGTTGGACTTGTACAAAAACATGTTGGTAGTAGATTATGAAAGTTGAAAAAAAGTATTCAAGAACTTATTTAAAATTAACAAATGCTACAATTAACCGTCTACAAAACTATTTTGGGGTTGCTGTTAGACAAAATGTAAGTAATTTAAAAGGTATGAAAAAGGCCGTACTTGCAAATTGTTTCATAAATCTACATCAGCTGAAAAAACTAGCATGCCATGATGGTGTTATTAGCTGGTGTCGTTATAAACTGGATAAAGCTAATAAAACATTTACCTAAAAACGAGGCACAGCCTTCCACTCTCAGTTGTCAGCAATTTAAAACCTATATATATCAATCTATCTCAAGAAGAACTCTTAAAAATGCCTTCATGGCATTTTTAAGAGTTCACCCAACACCAAAATTAAAGTTTTCATTGGATGATATGGCCGCACATACCCAAAACAAAGTATGTTTGATTAACCCAGTTGGAGTTCGGAGTTTATTATGTTGTTTCAAAGTTTAATATTGGAAGAAAAGCAAGTGTTCTTTTATTTGAAAAGTCGAATATGATTCTAGGATTATATACTCTTCAAAGTTGTTCAATCATGAACAAAAAGCGTCTGATTTTTGCACAATATCAAAATTGGACAACATCAAAAACGCAACGCAATCTTATTCGTGGATGCAAAATAAAAAAGAAGATGCAGATAATGGCCATGAAAGTCGCCTTTATGATCCTAATTCATGTTCTTATAAGTAAATGACATTTTTTTAAACTGACATTTTGAATGTAAACTGACATTTTGATTGAAAGTTTTTGTTACAATTATGAATATTATGCACAAATGTGTTTTTCTCGATATGCAAAATTTTTACCTCTCGGCTACCCTATTACATTAATGGCATGTTCAATTTCCATAAGACTTTCAGCAAATGTTTATTGCATCTAGTTTTAATACTAGAACCAAAAGTTTCGCAATAGTGTAAAAACTTTTTTATATATACAAGCTTGATCTAAAAAAATTTTATTTTGTTAATCTATCATTTTAAAATTTCAGTTTAACTCAAATACTTATTTTTTTAAAATAGTTTTAGTTCAGTTTGTAGATCAACATGTTATTAATCATTTGCCAAAATTTCATCTCCAAAAAGCTTTCAGTTACTGAGTATGGCCGGTTTGGCACGAATATTATTGAATGTTGACCATTTTATTTGGTAACCATGACAACTTACTAACTTGTTTTTAATTTAAATGTTGCTACCTAATTCTTTTTCAGAGTAGAGTTGGTTTTTTATGAAAAGAGTTACTTAAGTTAAAAATTTTTTGAAGGCTCTTATACCTTAAACGAGGTATTCGAAATCGAAGATTAGATCGGAAGAAAAAAATTTGATTTCGAACTGTACTTGGAAAAAAAATGCGACAATTTGTTAAAAACATATTTTTTCCATCATAAAGTCGCAGATTGGTGATTTGGCAAAGGGGGGAATAATAATGGAAGAGCCGCGCTTGCTTATGCAAAATTGCAAAATAAATCCTACCTTGGTGATTGAGGAAACCTGGTTGATGATGGCAAATCCGGACAAATTTTGTACTTTGTTTCGCATCCAGCATTTGGAAGGGTTGATAACATGGTGAAAAACTTAAATGGATTCACGATCAAAATGGGAAACAATAAAGATTCCAATCGGTTGGGAAACACCACCATTATTTTGTGCTATCGCAAAGACCAATTGGAACATACAAACAAAAAATGCATGACCTTTCGAGACATCAAACATGGACAATATCGCATTTGATTGTGGAATTGAAATAATCGCCCGCTCACCAAAGCGGGCGATTATTTCAATTCCACAATCAGTTACGGCCAGCCTTAGGTGTTTGACATGAAGAACAATTTCAACACGATTTAAAAAGCTCCACCGCAAATCTTGACAGAAAGCAGTGCGTTTAGAATCACGTTCAAATTCAAAAAAATCATTTCAGGACAAGTAACGATGAGTGGTTACGTGCAGACAGAATATATTAAAAAAAAAACCAGTGTAAACGAAGAAATTACGCACTCGCCAAGTTCGTTAAAAATCAGTTTAAAAAATTATCATTTTGCTTATATAAGCTGAAAAAAATATCGATTTAAAAAAAAAAAGTTTATCAAAAAAGACATCATAAAAGATATCGCAGAAGAAAAAGCAAAAAGCAAAGAGGAAGAGATGAAAAATTAAAAACCTAATTCGTTTGGGAAAAATTTTATCTTCAACGTGCGGAAAAAAAGTGTTGGATTGGGCAGTCGCGCGAAGAAGTCAACTCATGCCATGATTTGCAAATCGCGAAAAAGAAGAGTGCGAAAAAAAAGAATCAAAAAACGAATGCGAAGAAGACAAAGAGGGTGATAACCTTTTCAAATTGCACCAGTCATCAAAACCATTACAGTCAAAACAGTAATCACAGGAAAATTAGCAGCAGCGGCCGTTGCAACAAAAGTAGGGTTAGCGGCAAAAGCAGGCGCGATTGTGGGTGGTTCGGTAAAGGCAGCAGCATCAGGTGTCATCAGGGCTTGTGTAAGACAAGGAGTCAAATCAATGATCGAAAAAATGTACGTGAAAAATCATCGAAAGAAATTGTAAAAAATAATCGTGAAATATATAAATACTGTCGAAAAAAGCCCGTTTTTATTTCTTTTTTGATTTTTTCCTTTGACTCGGCTCTGACATGGGCGATAACACTAAAGCATATTTAATGGAAATTGAAGTTATATGGAAATTATATATCGTTTGTTTGCCTTTTAAAAAATTCCCATTCCACAGTTGATAAATAATATCGAGATAACGACGTTAGGGTTAGGGGTAGTTTTCCAAATCACGTTAGGGTTAACGTTCTTTTTCCAAAAATTTGCTTCGAGTTTCGTTCTCACCTTTCGAACCGTTTTTAACTGTTTTAAATTTTCAATTTTTTTCAATATCGTTTCGAATTTATCCTCAGCTAAGTTTAAAACCTTTTCGGCCCTCGTGATAAGCGCGAACCCCTTTTCCATTTTTTCGGTTTTCATCTCCGAGTTCAGTTTTACCGTGATGGCATTGTTAAGAATTGGCATCTCGTTGCCAATTCTCGTTCACGTAAGAATTTTTCCAGAAGTGAGGTATAGCACGAAGTATCATTATTCTTTTTTTTCGTTTGAGTTGCGAATGAAAAGAATGGAAGTTGAAAGTGTTAATTTATCGTTTTTGAAAGAATAAACAGGTAATTCAATAGAGAACTGTTAATGAGGAGGAACTAAAAAAATCGAAATTCAAAAAGTTGCTTCATCTGCGTGACGATAAAGAAAAACAAAAACAAAAAAAAGAAAGAAAAAGATATAAAAACCATGGCAAACGGGGAAAAAATCAAAAAAACAAAAAATGGAAACATGGAGGAATACAAAATAAACTTTGAAAAGGTCAACGAAAAAAAAAGGCCATTCGAATGCCAATCGGAAAAAGACATCGAGTTGGAAACGGAGAAAAATCAAAACGTCGTTGAGCAGATGAAAAGTTACGATACGTTTTTGATAGAAGCGGAAGAAACCCTCGAACAAGGAGAAAATTTGAAAAGAAAACTCAAATAAACAAAAGGTGATTTTGAAATATACTTCTAACAAATGCATGCCAAACTACGAATCGTCGAAAAAAGAAGTGAAAGAAATGTGCGATCGCGGAATTAACGCGCAAACAAAAGTAAAAAAAAATGAAATTTTTTCCATATTTTTATTGTTACTTCTTTTAGTTTGAAAAAACCATTTTGAAAGAAATAAAACATTTTCGTTTTATTTAGTTGTTGAAATTGATTCAAAACGTATGAATAAATTACTGCTGCGTGAAAATTGCGGTGGAGATTTTCTTTTCGTTTGTGAGAATTGCGGTGAAATGGGATGTGAAAATCTTATTTTTTGGAAAATCATTTTAAAATAAAAGAATATTTGCTAGAAGAGAAGAAAAACTTTGCAAATGTGAAAACGTGTTTTGTTTTTGTAATGATGATTTTGTAAATAAAAAAATGTAAATATTTTTTTTAATAGCGAAAAAAATTAAAAATAAAAAAAAAAGGAACGCGAAAACGATTTGAAGATTGACCAAACGACGAATAAAATGATCGAAGAAAGGTTAGATACCAGTCTGAGCGAAGAAAAAACACGTTCGAACGTTACCAAAATATAATCGAACAAACATTAAAAGACGTTGCACGTTGAGACTTCTGCGATAAAATGTGGTTGTCACATGACGAAAGGTTATAAAATTGTATACGCTGCAAAATGTCGTTATGTCGAAAGCGTCCTTTTATCAAAGAACACGAGTGGAGAAAAAACTACGATTAGCCGCATTTTGAGTTTGATAATTTTTTATTGAAATAATTTTTTTTTAGAACAGCTAATAAAAAATGAAAACCAACACCATGTTCAGTGGGGACGAGATGATAAGAAAAATATTTGAAAATCAAATTAAAAAGGGTAAAAAAATAAAAAGCAATGCTAAACAGATGAGCAATTGAGTTGCTCTGCGAAAATGAAAGTAATATTGAAAAAAACGAAAAAAAAAAAAAAAGTGAGTCCTGCGAAGTTAAAGAAAACAGCGTTTTTGTTAAAAAAAGAAAACCGCATTATGAAGCAAAATATGATGTCGTTGAGTTTTAGAAAAAATTTTTTTTTAAAAAAAAGTTTAACAATTCTTGATCTTCATCACTGATAATTGTTTCTCAAAATAACGATCAGTTTTTTTTTAAGTGACTGCAGCTTTTCGTTTTCTCCCAAAGGGTTGACAGAACCGTTCGTCCAATAAAATGATTACTTGCTTAGATCTTTTTTGTGCGAAAACGTGGAATTTAGTATGTTTTCTTCTGATTTCAACCAATCAAAGTGTTTGAGCAGGGCTTAATTTTTATTGTTTTGCAATATGCAGACCTTTTTTTTAAAATTTTGATCAGATTGAAATCAAAAGTTGGGACTAGCGCAGGTATACTTTCGTCTATTTGTTCGTTGATTTGCATATCTTGTAAAAAAGCGTGTTTAGCGATTTTGTCGGAGTGCTTTAAAAATCGTTTTTTTGTAAAATCGTGAAACTTGAAATCGATGCATCAATCGCGAACGTTGTTTTCTTCAAAAACGAGAAGTGAGAATCTGTTTGAAGTTTATCGAGTCGAATTAGCTTTTGTTTTTTACAAAGTCTTTGAAAAAAAGCGCTGGGAAATAAGCAACCCAAGCTTCACACAAAGCGGAATGTTGATAAGGCGAACGGTTCTAAGAAACGGTAAGGTTTTTCACTTTGTTTTTGCGTGAAAAGTGTTTGATGAATTACGGAAAATATTAAAACTGCGTGTTTCATTTCAAGTTTTTTTAATCCTTGTATGGTAATTTAGATTTTTTTGTAATTGTTTGCCTTCTTTGTAAGACGGATCGCTGTTAAAAACAAAGAAACATCCATTTTCTTTGATTCGTTCTGTCAAGTGCGAATAGTTTTTTGAAATTCAAAACCGGGGGTTTATTGTTACGATACAAATTTAAATAGAAATACTGGTTGCGGTCCTTGACTTGGACTTATGGAAAAAATTGAAACAAAATGAGTTTTTTCGCAAAGCTCAACGCTCAAGTCCGAACTTCATGATTTTCAGGATAAATAACTTATACATAAAATGGATATAAATACAAGAAAGAAAAAATATTTTGTCACAGTTTTAAAAAATTAAGCAAAGCCAATTTATGGCAAACCACAAGAATAACTTAGTATTTAACATTAACATAATATGATTTACCAGCTATATATTAACTAAATTTTATTTGACAAAAACTAATGGGTTATTATGTGCTTTTTATGATAAATGAAATAAAATACGAAATATGAAAAACGAAAACATGAAATACTGGCCGCATTTCGCAAGATAATTATAAGTTTGAATAACTTTTTAAAAGGTTTTGCATTATCAAATAAGATAAAAAAAGCCTATTAGAAAATGCACCTACTAATAAACAATTGACAGTGGAATATATATTGTGGAGCTTATAGAGTAGTCAACGCAAAAAATGGTGGCATATGGGAAAAAATACTTAAAAAATACATAAATTTAAGCCTGGTGAATGAAGGACCAAGGAATTTAATGAAACCAGATCTTTAAATTTACCAAAATAGTATTATTTTGCCATATGTACATATAATATATCTCTCTATATAATATATATACATATAATAAATATACATATATGTATATAATATATATACATTTATGTATATATATATATATCTATGTATATATATATATATATATAATAAATAAAAGGTCTACCTGCCGAAACACCCCGTGGTAATTTATTTAGGCATCCGGTTATTTTAATATTATTATGCAAATAAAATATAAGGTATTAAAATTCCTTTTTAGAATAATTTTAACTTTCTAAAATTCCTTTTTTTTCTTGAAATGAATTAAACTTTTCGAAATCTAATTTTGTTTTAGAAATCTAATTTTATTTCAAAATCTAATTTTACTTTCGAAATTAATTTTGCCTATCAAATATTGTTTGCTTTTTTTTCTAAATTTATTTCACATTTCGAAATTGTTTTTTTCCTTTTTAATTTAATTTCAGTTTTCGAAATTCTGTTTCTTTGAAAATAATTTCAGATTTTGAAGTGCAATTTTTTATATCGAAATTAATTTAACATTTTAAAATTCCTTTTTTTTTAATTCCGAAATTAATTTGGTACCGTTTAAATCAAAAATTTTCGAAATTTGCAATTTCGATAATGAATCCTAACTACACAGTATATGGTAAAAGAGGCAAGAAAGCTAAGGGATGAAAAAAGCATACTTGGAGATCGAATATTAGAAAACAAAAAACCAAAGAAGTTGACATCTAATATTAGTAAAACAATTAAAGAATTTTATGAAAATGAAGAAAGTTCTCGTTTACTTCCCGGCAAGAAAGACTATATTAGTATTAATACTGATGTAGGAAAATCACATAAGCAAAAAATTTTAATTCTATGCAACTTAAAGTAACTTTATGCTGCGTTCAAATTAAAATACCCAGAAAAAAGGGTTGGTTTCTCTACATTTGCCAGTGTAAGGTCTAAATGGTGTGTTTTGGCAGGGTTTTCTGGTACACACAGTGTTTGCGTATGTCAGCATCATGAAAACCCAAAACTCAAACTTCTGCTTTTGATAGTTCCTTAGAGCTAAAAACCATGATCGCTAAATAAGTATGTATTGTAAATTCAGAAGAATGCATGCCCTACAAATGTGAGAACTGTGGCGGAGTTAACGCTGTAAAGATAGAACTGGAAAGATATGTTATAAATAGTAATACTTACACTTTTAAACAATGGGTTGATGTTGACCGAAGTGAATTAATAACAATCACAGAAGATACACATATGTTTATTGAAAATTTAAGTCTCGATATTTTGAAACTATCCATTCATGAACTTGTCAGGCATAGACAAGCTGCATACCTTAGAAATCTGAAGGATCTACTACCGCAAAATGAAATTCTGATAATAGATGACTTTGCCGAAAGCTATACATGTATTGTTCAAAATTCTATATAAGCAGCATACTTCTCAACCACTCAAGTGACATTACATTCATTTGCTGCCTACTACAACACAACCAATGGCTTAACATCAAAATGTTACAGCATACTGTCAAACTCTATTGATTATAATCATGTTGCTGTTCACTTATTCCTTAAATAAAAATTACCAAAAGTCAAATCACTGGTTTCAGAATTGAAACACATTCATTATTTTACTGATGAACTGTTGCATTGATAAGATTAAAGGAATAGAGTAAGTGCTTTACACTCAGTAACTGTATTTTAATTTGAATCAAAAGCATTGTTACAGTTCAACTTCAAGCATATCATGAATATTTGTTCAAATACAAAAATAAAATAATAAAACTCAAGTAAGAAAATAAATGATAAAA
This sequence comes from Hydra viridissima, assembly GCA_014706445.1. NCBI lineage: Eukaryota > Metazoa > Cnidaria > Hydrozoa > Anthoathecata > Hydridae > Hydra > Hydra viridissima. The sequence goes on from QPEY01000269.1 coordinate 81,076, forward strand.
AATAAATAATTAAAAAATTATAATGAATAAAAAAGTATAAAAATAATTAGTAAAAACAATATAGTAAAAACAATGTAGTAATTTTTAATTTTAGATTCATCTTTGTTGATAAGTTAGCTGTTTTTCAATGCCAATCATTTCTAAAGATTCGATACCAAAAGATGACTGATCCAATAAAGGGAACCCAATCTTTGCATGCCTTTTGAATAACAGATAATGGTCTTGCTGCTTAGACTCTCAGTGAGTATATCATTGGAACGCTTGTTATTCCAGTTAAAGCAAGCTTAGTTAATAAAAAAAAAGTAAGCATACTTTTAATTAAAAGAAATAATAGCAATAACAATAAACAGGTGGCATACGTTTTTGTAATTTATTCCTTTTTTGAAATTTCAGAAAAATCAAAGTATGTGAAAAAATACAATCCACTTCTGTATCCAACACATTGACTGACATCAGGTGAGGCAATATATATCCCGATAAAACATGAGAAATAAATTATTAGTAAACTATTTACAATTGTCAATAATCATCATGAGTTTGATTGGTTTTAGTTGATGATCATGTTTTTAATAAAACATTAAGTGCAATGTATCAAACTATGAATTTAACCAAATATTCTGTCATATCTTAACATGTACAGTCTATTTTTATTTAGCAATCTATGACATACATAGTTTTTTATTGAAGAAGATTAGTATACTGTCAAATCTTTATTTTTATATATAAACTTACTTTTCAGAATGATTCCTGTTATGGGAACCTGTGACATCAGTTCAAGAAATTTTGGGAAACCCGAAACAGCACAAACAATAAACAGTTTTATATTTTTTGATTTGAAATAATTTATGCATGACATCACTTATTTTTGTATTAATTTGTTTAACAAAAATGTTTTATTGCATTATCAGTTTATGTAAAAACATTTTTAAAAACTAAATATGGTGAACATAAGCGTGCTACTTTTATGTGAATTTTTTCTGAAATCAAATAAACAAGTTGCACCTTGTTTTTCATTTAGGCTAAGTTACATTTATTAAGTAAATAAAAAAATATACATTTATTATATTACAGAAAAATGTTATAAACGTATTAAAATGCCAAAAACACAGTTTTTTAAAAAGTAGGCTTCCTTCACAAATCTTTTAATGCCTATAATCTAGTAACGGATAATGCAAATACCTTGAAATTTTCAGATTTTTAACATTTTATTATTACTTCCATAATTTTAAAAGAAGAGCAAAATCTTTGACATAGTGCCACCAGCCTTTTGTTGAATTCTACAAGAATGACCCTGTTGAATATTAACAGAAAGAGAGCTATTATTTAAAGTGTCTTTATTTAATGATGTGATGAATAACTCTTCTTTTGCCCATGAATAAAAAATACAGCATTTTTATATAAAACAATTTTTTAAAGTTTTAGTATAAACTTGGCAAGAAAAACACATTTTTATTAATAAACTCTTTAAGAAGGTTTAAAGTTTGATTGTTGTTGTTTATTGTTAATTGTAAAAAAATAAAACAAAAAGTGGAAAAGTTTTTTTAAATTTCTCAATTAGTTAATCAGTATGTCTTTATATTTACCTGAAATTTCATCAAGAAGACCTAAATGTCTGCCTGTTGAAAGCAGTTAATGCTGCGCTTCTGAAGCTTGGTAAATACATTTGTTAATTGATTCAATATGCCCAAAATGATCATAAGCCAAGTTCATTTGCACACACGGATTTCCAAGACTAGCAACACAGTCAACAGGCGATAGCGATAGCTACTAACAGTAATCTTAGATTCCTCCATTAAGTCAAGTCCTATGTTTTTCAGACTATGCCATTCAGAGCAATGATAAAGAGGACTTTGTGTACTGGGAAATATATACAAATTGTTAACTGAAACTCAAGTTCCCTGCCTAACGTCAGGTGAAACAAGCAATTTCTTGGCTTTAATTGTGTCAGTTGGAATTAAAACTGAAGTGAACTTCAGATACAAGATTTTTTATCTTCTGCTTATCCAGCAAGACATTCCAGGCTTCATCCAGTCTATAATTGTTAGCCAAGCGAGTTCCCCATTAAATATAGCAAGTCTGACACAAGCGCAGTCTCTTTAATGAATAAGTGAGTATTAAGTATTTCATACTCACTGGTAAGATTTTCCATTGTGCTTACAACGTGTGTTCGAATACTTTGAATATCATCTTCTAAAGGCAATTGCGCAGGTTTTTTCTGTTTACAGAAAATTAAACATTTAAATAGGACTGTAGAAGTAGTATGAATGAAATTAATCTTGAAAACTATATTTTCATGGAGATGATATGTTAAGTCATTCAAAAATCTTTTTAAATAAATTTAAGTATGTGGTTAGTAGTGTTAAATATTTAAAATTAAAACTTTGCATCTTAATGATAATTTGCTAGTGGAAATTCTTCAAACACGCAACATTAGGAAAAAAAACTAAAACAAAACGAAAATTGACAGCCATATAAGTTTTTTGATCATATTTTAAAGTGTGCGTTTTAAAATATTAAAGGAATGTGTGCTTACACATTCGTTTAATATTTTAAAATGCACACTTCACACCAATACTTTTTCATTATTTTAGTTAATTTTCTCTTTCTCTTCTACTTCTCGTCGTCATTATCCAATGATCATTATCATTTCACAACACCAGAAATGTCATTTGTTTTCTTCTTACAAACACTTTTCAAGACTTAGCAGTTAATAGCTCAAAGAAGAAATAGCATTAGCTTTAAGATTAGATGTAGCAGAAATACTTTTAAGCACACCCAGAAAAAGTGAAAGACTCACATAGAAGAAAAAGTTTTTGCTTGACATCTTTCAACAATCATCCTAAACTTCAGCATTTCATAAGATGAGAAAGTTTTAATTGTAATCTAAATAAATAAAAAATGCTGATTGAAACCCTAACGGTATTATAAAAATATAGCATTTCTGTTGAGAATGAACAGAAAGCTTTCAAAAATATTTTTAACATTTCCTGCTGTGTGTATGGTGGGGTATGAAAGGTGTGGTGTACTATGAGCTTCTGAAACCTCGTAAACCTATTAATGAAAAAAACGTTATTGACAATAATTAATGCGTTTGAAGCAAGCTCTGGCCAGAAAACGACCATGATATGAAAACAGCCATGACAAACTTGTTTTTCAGCATGATAACGCTCAACCGCTTGTCGCAAAACCGGGCAAAAACTGTTTCGAAAATGTCGGATGGGAAGTGTTACCCCACTCGCCGTATTCACCAGACATTGCTCCTTCTAACTCCTACTTATTCGATTGCATGAATAACAATTTGATTAGACAGCGGTTCACTTCTTTAGAAGACTTCGAAAAAGCATTTAAGTAACACGATTAACTCATCTCCCCTCCCATGAGCCAGAATTGTTATGAAGAATGCGTAAAATTGATAAACAAAATACTTTTACAAATGTATTAATAAAACAAATATTGAATATTTTTGTATATGTCTTACACAATTTTACCGAAGGTTTAATTTCTAAAAGTTTCAAAAATACTATTAGTATGTTGTCATAATCGATAAAACATATACTCAAAAGTACTGTTTAAAAATTTACTTAAAAGTACTCTTTTGCAAATACTTCACGTATTTCACTATACAAGTTTAATGAAACCCCGAATGCATAATGAAATTTCTAAAATGAGAAGTTGCTTTTTTCAGCTCCGAATGGCGTTAATGTTTTTACTGACAAATGTGTTTATCTAACGCTTGTTATTCACAATTCTATACGCAATTTTATTCACAAAATTGCAAATTTAGTTAAACAATAAAGTATTTGGTAAGTGAAGATCCAATTTAAGTAGTATTTCTTTTTAGCTAAATATTTCTTCGTTACTAGTCAAAATATAACTACTCTGGTATTTTACTTCAATTGACTTTCCATTCATCATCACGACCTTTAGTCTTGATGTATTTGACAGTTTTTGCGTTTACGATATCCCGACTTAAAATTAATTTGGAGCATCCAGTATCCAACAATGCTTTTATTTTTCTTCCATTTACATATACGCAAAGAGTTGGTTGTTTTAAATTTTGTGGGAAGCCGCTCGTGCAAAGACAGGTGGCTTCCCTTCCATGTTTTTTGAGTTCGTACAATTTTTATAACAGTTCAAGGCCAGGTGGTTGTCCATTCCACACACAAAGCACTTCTTCTTCTCAATTCCTTCGCTGCAATTTCGACTGATATGTCCCTCCTCACCGCATCGGTAGCAAGTCATGGTCTTTCTTCCGCTTCCTTGAGGAACCTTTCTTGGACCAATGGCACCAGGATTCAGGCGACTAACAAAACACGATTCTTTACAACGCAAGATTACCAAACTTCTTGCTTTTTCGGCGATCTGGTGCAGCGACATTGTTGATATCGAGCATGCTGTTTGGAGCTGTTTTCTTGCTTCGTTAGGTAATCCAAGAATAAATGCGCACCTTATCCACTCTTCACTAACGTGAGACGATATTAGTTTGCTCAGCCTTGTTAATTCTGCGATATACGTCAACGGACTCGTCTTGCTGAAGACGGCGATTTACGAACTTTTCGTATGCTGCTAGGGGAGAAGCAGAGAAGGCAGTAATCAGTGCATTTTTCACTTCATTATAGTCATCTTTTATCTCATCACTGAGTCTTGATAAACGGCAAACGCCCCGTTAGAAAGAAATAAGGGGAGCACCACATGCAGCTTGTTATCTTTTTGAAGTTTTGCTACCAGTTCCAACTTTTGTATCCATTCTGAAAATTCACCCGAACCATCGTACTGCGACACCAAATCCGCGAACTTTAGAACGATGCTCATTGCCGAAATAGCTTGTAATATCAAGATAACTGTATTCTATATCCGTTATATATTTCATCCTGTCCTTCATCCGCTTTTACAATTTATATATCGTTTCTTAATTCATTGTGCACGATGAATTATGCACAACGAACCATATATAGTCATTGAACTACATATTCCTTGTGCACAACGAATTACACAATGACATAACTACATTTTTTATTTAGAAATTTTAAAGTGCTGGAGTATTTCTCTTTTTCCACTAAATGTAATAATAAATAGCAATGAATAATCTAAACATATAACAATAGGTAATCTAAACGTTATTAAATGTTAACTTTATTGAGAATAAGACTTTAATTAATACAAAATAACAGGGTGTGCACAATATTTAACAACTAAATCATGGTTTTTTTAAAAAAAAAAAAAAAAAAAACAATTTTCTCAGAAAATACTGATCGGATATGAATAAAACCAACTGCTTTTTAAAACTGGATTAACTTTCTTACCTTTTTACTTAACGAAATTACCTTGCACATCAATGACTGCTTTGACACGGCAACTGAACATTGTTAAGCTATTGATAAATGTTTCTTTTGACAAAATCTTGAATTCTTTCTTGATCCTGGTGACCGACTTCTCCTTCGTACTGATTGGGAACTTGTTGGTTTGTCTCAAAAAATTCCACTCAAAACATTCCACAGGATTTAAGTCAGTAGAATTACTAAAAATAGACAAAAATAAACCAAACATCATCGCACTTTTGACGTAGTGGAACAATGATAGCATTCTTCCAATATTAACTTTTTCACTCAGCGAAAATTATAAGGCTAAGTTTAAAAATTAAGTGAAACTATATCTTTTATAAGCTCATGTAATGAATTCGTTATTCGGCTACAAAATCTCACTTTACTTTTCGTATTTTTGGAATGCTATTTTTCTCTACTCTGCCGTTTAAGTTTGTAAAAGAAACTTTTGTAATAAAAAAAATAGTCAACTCTAATGTCTAAAAAACTGTTCTTTAGGAGTTTTGTGGCGAAAAATGCACTATTATTAATTCAATTAACAAATGTGGGAGTTGCAAGTGCAAAGATAGTTGTGGGGTCAAGAGGAAATATCAATGCGATTGCACTAAATGTAATTTGTTTGGTTTTATTTTCTTTGCAAGGGAAAAATGCCTCTGTTTAAGCTGTTAGTGCTTCACCATTTTTTGTTTTACGAATACCTTTTCTGATAGGCACCAAACTTTTCTTTTGATGTTTTAGGTGTTAAAGTTTTTCGAAGTTGTCAACAGATTTTTGACTCTGGTCAGGAATTATCTGGAAAGTATCTCATTGATCCGGGCGGACACGGTAGCTTTGAAGCTGATTGTCATGTTAAAGAACGGAATACAAAAACCACCGAGGTAAAAAATAGTTTTCAAATGCAGGCCCGTAGTATAGTATTTAAAAAATAGTGCCTCTACCCCGGGAAAAATATTCTACAAGAGCCCAGAAAATCTTTACCGGTACAAGCATTCTCCTTTTTAGGCTTAAGCTAAAAAAAATTTTTAGGGCGATGAAACATAATAAAATAATATAAAATAACAAAAGTAACATAAATAACATAAACAAAAGTTCCTCTTACGGTAGAAATTTGTAGAAATCATAGCTGATTTATGATTTTTTTAACTTAATTTTCAAATAAAGCAGTATTTATAGCCCACCTCAAATTTAAAATCACAGAAATATTTTTACCTTTATGGGAGGCTGGTGATATAATCTTATTATTTTTGAGAACCTATCTTCATTTTTATAAAGAATCAAAGATAATCTAAAAGTGTTGATGAATAACAGTAAAAAACAAATCCGAATGATATTGACAGATGTTAATTGAAAATAAGAACTTTTATCGTCACTTTCTAGAGTTCTTCAAGAAGTTTTTTCATCGTGAAAGCAGAAGCAGGATACCACCTAACTGTAACAGGTCGGTAGATTTTAGAAAACAGGATTCTACCTAACTGTAACAGATCGGTAGATTTTAGGAAAGTGACCTGCTTTGAACTTTTTTGAGATTTTTGAAAAAGTGAGGTTTTTACATTTCAAATAGCAAAGAATACAATTGTATTAATTTTTATTGCCAAGTTTAGATATAAAAGTTAAGCTTACAAATAGGAAGGGTTTAGTTTGTTTATCTAGCAACGCCCATAGCAACCGTTTGTTTAAAAATATTGTAAAAATTAGGATCTTTAGAGATTGCGAAGGAATCAAATTTAAATTAGCAAACTGAATTCTCTAAAACATAATTTAATTCATTCTCCTCAACTATTCACTGACTAGCACACTATCCTCGTTTAAGTCAGCACTATACTTTGCAATTATACTTAGAAAGGCATAATTTTTAGCTAACAAAAACAGCAAAAATTTAAATAAGGGTAATTGATACTCGCATATTTTAATTTAATCCCTTTTTGTTGCATTTTCAAGAAAAATGTTTTTTAAATAGGGAATCAGATATGGGATGAAGGGAAAAATTAGCATTAGGAACCAGTTTCGCAGACAAGTAAATTACATAACTTTATTTTTGAGTAATCTTATACAGTTAGGCAGTTCTTACTGTGTTGTAGAGGTTGACGAACCTTTTATGCCCGCCGCTGATATAAACGTGTCAGGCTAATGGATTCTTGGGATTGGCCGATAGAATTGGCCTTTCCTTTGCAGGAGCCAACAACGAAGGGAGGTTTTTTTTTATCTCCGTAGTCCAAGATGATGCAGCAAATCTTTAGTAAATTTTGCACTATTAGAGTAGATCAGGCACGGAAATTTGAAGTCATACGTGGTGTGCCTATAATACGCAAGGAGTACAAATAAAATTGTAAAGCATGGAAAGAGAACCACCCATTTTTATTTATAAATCCAGTAACAAACGTGACTTTTCATCGAGTTAAAGCAATTGAAGAGGTAAACTTTAAGGTAAAGTTTAGAATTCACAGAGACATGATTTCTGAGTATCTCAGCGGAGTCATGTGGCTGCAGAGGTTCAGAGAGCACACATTTTTGTAACTTGTGATCAAGTTGCAACTTATTGCCTAGTAAGTTAGGCGTTCATAAAACTATTTTTCTTTCTTTATTTTTATCTGAGCATCTGCGTCTCGTTATACTTTTGAAACGATACGATACGATGCGAGATTTGACTATTGTATCGTTGGAAACGATACGATTTTTTTATTTTTAATGATTTTTTTTCGATACGATACATACCGAGATTCTCAGTAAATCTCAGAACCAAATAAAATTTGTATCGTTATTGGCAGGCCCACTGAGAGGTGGGACAGGCGGTGCACTGCTCCAGGGCCCATAGAACAATTGTGCCCCATTAACCAAAGCTTTTTTTTAAAATAATTCCAATAATAATTACAAAAGTTTATTAGTGACATACTTAAAAAACACATACTTTGCACATTTAGAAAAAGATATTCATACACTTAAAAGATCGGCATATTTTGGTTCCACTGAAAAATTCTAAAGAGAATCTAACTAAAGCTTGACAGCTAGAAACTAACTAGTCGCTGTCTGCAGTAATCTAGCTCGAATCTAGGTTGAAATGTCTCCATACTTTCCTCTATTTATTCTCGTTATTTTCCCATTATTAATTGTAACTTACAATTTCTATTTAGAATTTAGAATTCTATTCTATTCTATTTAGAATTTAGAATTCTAGTTAGATTCTCTTTAGAATTTTTCAGTCGGGTCT
>QPEY01000269.1:110551-121141 GCA_014706445.1 Hydra viridissima
CTCCATAACTCAGTTGTTAATTTTCTATTGTTATCTTAATATTATATTATTCCAGCACTATAACTTGAATAATAATTGAAAAACTATTTTAAATAAAACAATGTATAACAATAAACAATAAAAAAATAATTTAAATTAAAGTTTGCATAGAATTTACATTATAAAGCCTGAAAAAAAAAGTTTGGTACCCCGGTACCCTGGTTGTCTAACAATGTTAGTAAATTTGGTTGTGTACACAAGGGTTAAGAAATTTGTGCTAATTTTTTAAAATAGAAATCGTAGGTTTAATCGTCTTTAAAGTCTTGGATAAAATTTATTATGTTTTAACAATCAAAAACAAGTCAAAAGCGAAATGCCGTTCAAAATTAACTTTCTAAACATTCCGTGTAGTTAAAAATGGAAAGTTTTTGTATTTTAGAGTTAATATCCCGAAATTCCGTTTTCGGTGTCCTGCCGCCGACAAAAGCCTTCTTTTCACGTGACGATGAACTTAATCAAATACATAAATGCGTGTGCCAAACAAACAATACAGCTAAATCAATCACGGTTTTAACTGGAATGTCTGGAATAGGAAAAACTCAGCTCGCTAGAAAGTATGCAGAAATTCACAACGACTATTTTGAAAGAGTTGTGTGGGTCGATGCAGCATTTGACAAAATACAAGTTTCAATGACTAATCTCTGTCACCAACTAGGGTTAAGCGTAAAAGATTCTCAAGACGATCCGTTCGATATTGAAATAGTTTGTAGAAAAATACATCAGTATTTTGAAAGAGAAAAAACGCTTTACATCTTCGACAACGTCGACGATGAGAGTGTGAAGAATTTTGAAAGATACGTATCAAATAAAAAAAATTCATTTACTTTGGTAACTTCGCAATGGAAATCATGGTCTACCGACGTTAATCAAGTTCAAATTCATTCTTTCTCTCCTCAAGATGCTTTACTTTTCGCAAAAAGAAGTATTAAACAAATATTAACAAACGACGACGAAAAACTAAAAGAAATAACAAATGTGCTTCAATATCATCCACTAGCCATTAATCAAGCCATTCGCTATATAAACAACAATAGCGTTTCTTTGTCGGAATACTTAGATCTATTTCAATCTTATCCTTTTGAAATGCTCGAGGAATGTATTTACACTGAAAAGGAAACAAAGTCTATAATGACATCAATTAACATAGTATTAAACAAAATAGAAACGTTGAATGAAAAGTCACTAGAACTGTTAAACCATTTATCGTATTGCGACGGTCAACACATTACAAAAAAGTTTATTCACGATGTTTCAAAACACCTGAAAATAAACGAAGAGCTTTTGATAAATTGAGCAATAAGATTATTAGTCGGTTTTTCGTTGCTTGATCGTTTCGACGATGACAATGACAAATACACGATGCACGAAATGACACAGTTAGCGTGTAAATGTTATCAAAAACGCAAAGAAATAACCAAAATATGCAACGAAAACATCGTCGATTTTCTAAACTTACAATTCAAGGAGGTAAATGTACACGTTGAAGATGGGAAGCACTTCTATAACCATTTCATCTACATGTTTCGTATTAGCAAACCAAAAATGTGTGAAGTGTTCCAACAACAAAGTTGGAGTATCAAAAGATTCTTATCAAACAAAGGTATTTTTCAAGAAGCAATAAACATCCTGAAGGCCATTCAAAGTTATAACACAAAACTTTACGGAAATGAAAATAAAAATACATTAGAGACAAAAAGCAATATAGCACACTGTTTAAAAGATCTGGGAAAATATAATGAAGCCTTAGAAACTTATTATCAAGTTGATAAAATACAAACTGACATTTTAAGTATCAATCACCCATCAATATTGCGTACAAAAAATAATATAGCAAACTGTTTGATTCAAATAGGAAAATTTAATGAAGCTTTAGAAATTTATTATCAAGTTGATAAAATACGAACAAAAACTTTAGGTATCAATCATCAATCAACATTGGCTGCAAAAAATGATGAAGCAACCTGTTTGAGTCGAATGGGAAAATATAATGAAGCTTTAAAAATTTATTATCAAGTTGATAAAGTACGAACGCTTAATTTAGGTATCAATCATAAATCAACATTGGCTACAAAAAATGATATAGCAAACTGCTTGAAACGAATGGGAAAATATGACGAAGCTTTAGAAATATATTATCAAGTTGATAAAATACGAAAGGATCTTTTAGGTATCATTCATCGATCAACATTAAATACAAAAAATAATTTAGCTACCTGTTTGTATGGAATGGGAAATTATAATGAAGCTTTAGAAATTTATTATCAAGTTGATAAGACACGAACGGATATTTTAGGTATCAATCATCCATCAACATTAAATACAAAATATAATATAGCAAACTGTTTGAGTGATATGGGAAAATATAATGAAGCTTTAAAAATTTCTTATCAAGTTGAAAAAATACAAACAGATATTTTAGGTATCAATCATCCATCAACATTGGATACAAAAAGTAATATAGCTAACTGTTTGAGTGATATGGGAAAATATAATGAAGCTTCAAAAATTTCTTATCAAGTTGATAAAATACAAACGGATATTTTAGGTATCAATCATCAATCAACATTGGATACAAAAAATAATATAGCAACCTGTTCGAGTCGAATAGGAAAGTATAATGAAGCTTTAGAAATTTATTACCAAGTTGAAAAAATACGAACGGATACTTTAGGAATCAATCATCCGTCAACATTGGATACAAAAAATAATGTAGCACCCTGTTTGAGTCGAATGGGAAAATATAATGAAGCTTTAGAAATTTATTATCAAGTTTATAAAATGCGAACGGATATTTTAGGTATCAATCATCCAGCAACATTGGATATAAAAAATAATATAGCAATCTGCTTGAGTCGAATTGGGAAATATAATGAAGCTTTAGAATATTATTATGAAGTTGATAAAATACGAATGGATATTTTAGGTATCAATCATCCATCAACATTAAATACAAGAAATAATATACCAGCTTGTTTGAGTCGAATGGGAAAATATAATGAAGCTTTAAAAAGTTATTATCAAGTTGATAAATTACGAACGGGTATACTAGGTATTAATCATCCATCAACATTAAATACAAAAAATAATATAGCAACTTGCTTGTGTGAAATGGGAAAATGTAATGAAGCTTTAGAAATTTATTATCAAGCTGATAAAATACAAACTGATATTTTAGGTAGCAACCATCCATCATCATTGGATACAAAAAATAATATAGCAACTTGTTTAAGTCGAATGGGAAAATATAAAGAAGCTTTAGAAACTTATTATATAGTTGATAAATTACGAACGGATATATTTGGTATTAATCATCCATCAACATTAAATACAAGAAATAATATATCAACCTGTTTGAGTCGAATGGGAAAATATAATGAAGCTTTAGAAGATTATTATCAAGTTGATAAAATTCGAACGGATATACCAATCATCCATCAACATTAAATACAAAAAATAATATAGCAACCTGTTTGAGTCGACTGGGAAAATATGATGAAGCTTTAAAAAGTTATTATCAAGTTGATAAAATACAAACGGATATTTTAGGTATCAATCATCCATCAACATTGGATACAAAAAGTGATATAGCTAACTGTTTGTATGGAATGAGAAAATATAATGAAGCTTTAGAAATTTATTATCATGTTGATAAAATACGAACGCATATTTTAGGTATCAATCATCGATCAATATGGGATGCAAAATATAATATAGCAATCTGCTTGAAACGGAGAGAAGAAATGGAAAGTTGACGATATTAGATAATCGATTTCCTAAATGACAACATTAATATTTTATTTGAAATTTTTATCTAAATTGATTTATATGATTTTTATATCTTTTTTATTGGAAGTTTTTTATCCAATTTGCGATAAAAAAGTTTGTCTAAATCTGACAACATGACATGGAATACATGTTTTAATGTTATTTTTTTAGTTTATTCCAATAGGATACTTTTTTTTCCCAACCAAGTATCCATAGACCCTCTAAATAAGATTTATATTTTTGCAATGGATTTTTATCTAAAAATAATAAAATTTTTGGATAGTTCTTTTGAATAATCATCAAACTTAACCACATGCTTTATGTAGTGTTTATAATCATAAAGTAATTTAAGCTAATAAATCAATAAAAAAAAATCCATATAAAGTAAGAGATTTTCTTTAAAATTATTAAAAACATTTAGTAAAATTTTTTACATAAGGACAATTTTTATAGCACAAACGACATAAATAGAATAGTATCAATTTAGAATAATAGTTAGATGTAAATTTTGAGCAAGAAAAAAAATTGAGTGCTAAGATTTTTTATAATTATATAAAAAATCTTAGCACTCATAATTAAATAAAAAGTTAAAAGATTCATAAAAGTAAAAGTAGAAAATCTTTTAAGTTTTACCGCTCAAAAAAAAGGTAAAAAGTTGTCCAAATTTGTAAACAAATCAAAGAAAAAGTTATTTTATGTAGATCTTCTTCAATCATAAAGTAACATTACCCTTTAATTTTACTTACTTCTTAATAAAATTAAGTTACCGAGACACTACTAATAGCCTAAAAGCTGGTTATCAACGTAGACGATTTTAAAAAACACGATAAGGAATGAAAAATTTGTCGCCAAGTAAGAATTCATTTTGTAACGAAGGTTCGTAGCCATTTTGAAAGTTTTAAAATTTTCATAATCCAACTGCACTTGCGCACAATAACCTGTCGCTTATTACCAGAGTTTGAACAACCGTGATTCAGTAATACTTAATACAAAATAACATACCTGCAGGGAATGCCAGTTCACCTTCGAGGTACAGTATTTCCTTGGTAGTTAACATATTCTTCACCTTTTATTCAGGCAATCTTTATGTTTCTCTGCCAAAGACTTTCATCTGGTTTCCTTTTCTTTACTGAATTTTTCTCAAAAACCTCATCACTTTCATCTGAATTTATTTCCGTATTTCCTCACTTAATTATGATATAACATAAGACTAAGAAAACAAAACATAGAGTTAATTCATAAAATTAATTCATATTTAGGGTAAGCAATATATGGGGCATTCCACGTGAAGTGGAACCACTTTTTGGTCAAATTCGACATCACCGACTCAGATTTTGATGAAAATTGGCTCACATGTTGGGCATATGGGCAGAAGAAAAAAACATGTAAACTTTTTCGACTTAGGTCAATTATTTCCTGAGATATATGATCTTTCAAAATTTTGACCTTTTCTCTTGACCTTGCTTATTTAAAACGTCATAACTTTTTTTCTATTATACTTAGGAAGTTGATTTTGGTGGCAAAGAGAAGCTCTTGCATAGACGAACAACTTTGTGTTTATACAAAAAAGTGATAAGTTCAATTAAAAAAAGGTTATTGGTCATTTGGTCATTTGATCTTTGACCCTGGTCGATGGCAAAGGTCAAAGGTCATAATTTCTTTTTTACACATTGCTTTTTCTATTGTGGATGTCCCATGAAAAAATATTTTTGGGATTCCCATAAACAGCTTTGGGATTAACGTTAAAGTATAAGTAGGTTCTAAAAATTTATTAATTAAATACGGGAGTCGGGAGTCGGGAGTCGGGAGTTGGAGTCGGAGTCGGTCCATAATAAAATCAAGGAGTCGGAGTCGGAACAGCAGCTTACCGACTCCACAGCCCTGGTTACGTCTACAGACGGCATAAGATGATTTTTTATGCTAAAAGGGGGCAAGTCAGTGACTTGCACCCTTTTAGCATAAAAAATCATCTTATCTTTATACAATTCCTTCTTGCATAAACAGCTCTACAACTGATTACAGTTACTGGGGTAACCAAGCGTCTGGCATGTCTGATTTTATCATAAATAGTTAAAACCTACTAATAAAACATAAAAACCATTATAAACTCAATTTTCAAATTTTGTGACTTATCCCCTTTTAGCATGACCCGATTCAATTATAATAGAAACTGAAATCAGATAATAAAACTAGGAACCTAAGTTAAAAAAATAAAAGAAAGTTAATAAATTATAAGTTTAAATTTAAAATTCATGATGGAAATATAAATTAGAAACAAATATGATGTCAAATTTTGAGACGATCCCCTCCACACCTGTTAGGACATGGCTAATAAAAACAAATCTTTATTCTTTTATATATAGCTTGATCAAAAAACGACAGAGATCAAATTTTTTCAAAAAAGATTTTCTCGTTTAAGAGTGACGACCATCTAAAATTAATTAAAGGAGTAAAAGGGGGGTAGGGGGGGAAGTAAGAACTTTAAACTTTGAATGGTCAATAGGGTGTGTCAATTTTTTTTTTTCTCTTAATTTTGTATGGCTAGCAAAAAAAAGTTACATTTACAGGTAGAAATTATAAAAATAAAAATAAAAATTATTTAAAGGTAATTCCAGCTACTTTTTTAACATACACAACTTTAAATTTTTTGTTAATTTTCACAAATTTGTTAAATAAGCTTATTCAAATAGATTCGATTTCAAATAGCTTATAAAAAAGTAATAACTTGGTTTGCAATATACATGAGTCAAAAATTTTTCAAATTTCAAGCAGGTCGCCTGCAATCCAGTAGTTCCTTTTGTCCTAAACTGGGGGTTCGGGGGGCCCTAAAACGGCTCTGAATTATATGTATCTGAATTTATTAGTTTTAAATACTATATTGTGTATAATCTCTTCATAAAAAATCATTATACCTTAAACCATAGCTTTTTTTACTTGACTTACAAATCAATAAAATAAGTATTTATAAACTATTTGCTTTTTAAGTGGTTTATCAAGTCTTTCTTACTTGAATTATTGGCCATAAGTTCTCTGCTTGCTAACTGACCTCGAATGTATGTTTCTCTTCTGACATGTCAAAAGATATGACAAGCACTTTCAGATGTCATTTTCACGCATCTTTCAACAGATTGTGTATGAGAGGGCCATTTTGGTACTTTCATTGGAGTGTTAATAAATTCTTTAACTGCCTTAGTAGATAAATGACATGTTAGAGGGGGTTCAGCAATATTACTCCAGTCTATAAGCTTTGACAAACAGGTTGCTTCCATGATGATGTTAGGAGTCTTTCGAATCCTAAAAGATTTATCCCCAAATTGAAGTATATCATTTCCGGCTCCTCTTAATTTAACTATTTTATTAACAACTTCTCTTCGTTCTTCTTCTATCTGAATGCAAAGCATAGCTTGCAGAACAGACTCAGGGTGAGCATACCATGCTGATCTTTTAAAAGTGGATAAAACAATATCAATTACCTCCTTAGGTTGAAGTTTTAGTAATTGCATCTGATTAAGTAAGTTGATTGGTCCCTCCGCCCAACTAGACTTTACTTTAACGTTAAACCAGTTAGGGATAAACACACCTACTATGTACTCAACAATCAATCTCAACTTATCTAAATTTTCACCGGTTATTCCATGCTTAGATACCCAGATTCTGCAAAATCTTAAGGCAGTAGTTAGCCATCTACTGTGGCAAACAGGACCAATTTCTAGTAGTGCTAGTCTCTTGGGCAGAAGTCCAGTTTTAATAGCTGTTACTATCTGGTATGCATAGCTCTGATCAGTACTCAGATCTTTAACAATATCAGGACTGAGAAAGATAAGAGGAGGAGAGGCTTCACAAACCTTTATAAACTCTGGATTAATTTCAAGGTCTGTTGCTTTATTTAACATCTTACCGAGTGCTCCTGACCATTGGTTGTTGCTTTGAATAGGACCATCAAGGAATTTAATACGCCTCCTTAGCCCTAGTTCCCCAGTGTGTAGGTCACACACAATCCAAACAAGTTTCTTACATAGTTTCTTTTCAACCCACTGTATTACTCCTCCTCCCCATCCAGTATTTAAATTGATACTATCACAGCCTACAGCTTGTAATGTAAAATGCAAGGATCTTTCTTTAAGCCATTTAACTAAATGATCTGCAATTATCTCTGCAGGTTTTTTTAAATCTGATTCTTCAGGAACAAAATGGAAAAGATAATTTCCACCAGGTTCGCTGCAAACAGTATAATGTTCTTCTTTTACTAGACCTGGGAATTTCCTGCCTTCAACATTGATAAAGACTTTAGTTTCATCTTTTCTACCATCAAAAAGTATACAACTCAAACCATTATTGGTAAGTTCATTTTCATGTTTTGAGGTCAATTCTTTTCTAATTTTTTCCTGTGCTCTCTTAACTTTATTATGATCAATGACAAGACTAGTATTTTCTTCTGTGATAACTTTAGCATCAATAAGAGCAGCAGTTGCTATTTCTGCAGTCTCTCTTAAACCTGTATGATGTCTTAAGCTTGCTAAAGCTACATTTTTTATATTCATGGTATTATATAAACCAATTTTTTTCTTTTACTTCTTTGCTTGTTTGATTAATACTCATTTTTCTTTCATCATTGGGATCTAAAGAGACCTCATTTGAGTTGCCTTGGGACAACATAAAATCTTTTTCTTGGTTTATCATTTCCTTGTCTATTTTTGATTTCTTTATTTGGGTGGCCTGTTTTCTTATTATGCGCCGCTTTAATGCTGTTGTTTTTTGTCTCTTAACTTCAATAGCATCAGCGGCTGCTATTTGAAAGACACATTTGGTTCCCACTTTTTCCCTTTGATATATCACAAATTTTAACTCATGACAAGGAATTTTCTTTTCTTTTTTACAGATGCATATGACGCGAGCTTCTCTGTCACAATTTTGTTCACAATTATTCTCAGAGCAAAACAGAATTTTACAACTACATGTAAACAAATCAAACAGTTTATCAAGTTTTTCCATAAATCTATTTCTCACTGATATGGTTAGATTGCCATTGCTAACTCTTACAGCCAATGACCACAAGCCTTTGACTTTCTGTTTAATTCTCCTTTCGGATTTGATAACTGGACTCACAAATTTAGCATTGGCTTTTTTCCACTGTAACATAATTCCTGAAATAATATCGTGAACTAGCTGATCAACAGTGTAGTTTCTGTGGTCTTTCCCACTTGTCTCCCTTAAATATAAGCCATACTTGAGGATATCTCTAAAAGTTGGGAGTTCTGATGGAAGAAACTCTAGACCTTTTCCAATCAAGTTACTGAGTTGACAAACTGACTTGCTTCTTGTTTTTGGGGTATTTGACATCTTGATTATGTTGTCAGTTTTATTTACTTAAAAAAAAAATTAAACAGACAAATAAAAAATAAAAATAAAACAGACAAATAATCTTTACGAGTAAGAGTGTGAATATTTAAATCACGTCATTTTGCTACATGTTGTCTGTTATACTGATTTCTTATGTAAAATATTTTTATTTGAATCTTAATTTTAGTTTGCTTGACTGTATGATACTTAATCACGCTCTTCCATGGAGCTTGCAGAATATTAACATTTCAAGCACAAAAACTAAGTCTAAAAAAAAGAAGCTTTAATAGTAAAAAAAAGTAGCTAAAAAAATATTTTTTCAAATTTAAATTTATTTTCATGTTTTAAATACTAATTCGCACCAAAAAAAAACTAGCCATCTTACAATTTCAAAAAAAGTTGAATTTTCACATAAAATTGACACACCCTAATGGTCAACTTCCATGTCCGTTGAGGAAATTTGATTTAGATTAAGAAAAAACACAAAAAAAAAGTTATGATTTTAAGAAGCGTTCAAGGTTGAGGGCAGTAAGAGATTAACTCCAGCTACCCTAACTTTTCGCAAGTCATCCTCATTCGACAACAGTATCAACATACTAGAAAACTGAGTTTGCCTCATGCCTCTTTGATTCCTCTCATTTTCGTTAGTTTGAATAACAAAATTCCTCAGCAGTCCCCTAAAAAACGTCATTTCTTCCCAGGTCCTCAATGAAAAAAGTTGTTTTTTTACATTTTAAAATTGTTTTCCTATGCTTATTGGGAGGAGGGAGAACTAAAATACAGCTATTCACGAAAGATTAAACGAATACGGAATTTTAAGATCTAATCTTTGGTTTTTCTTGAATAAAGATCTAACAGAAAAAGGTTTCAAAATAATTTTTTTTCCAATTTTGTATATAGGTTATTTGTCGATAAAAAAAAAAAAAAAAAGTAGGTTTCGACTCATCACTGTTTATTCAAAAACTTCATTAAAAGGTAGGTGATCCAAATTAAGAGGTGTCACAAAAGTTTAAACGATTTTATTTAGGATCAATTATTTGCTAATTAATTGATAAATCCTTTGCGAAATTTTTTTTACTTTTAAATAAAGTCAAAAAATCAATCGCAGCATCATCAGGCAGCTTTTAACTCATTAAAAATCATCTTGAAATATTATAAATTTCAAATTAATTTCAATTTTGTGCAAATGGGTTGAAAAACAGTTTCTAGTGAGATCAAGTGGCAAGTTATTGGTATGGCGAGGACAAAAAATCATACAAACGTTCAAAAAGCCAAAATACTTCACGTTTCTGAATTTTGCGTTCGAAAAACCATCAAAACCTGGGAACTTACCAAGGACGTCTCCGACATGCCGCGTACTGGGAGACCATCCAAACTCAGCAACCGTGACAAAAATGGTATATTCAGAATGAGCAGAGAAAACTCCAGACTCAGCTACAAAAAGCT
>QPEY01000027.1:26602-46504 GCA_014706445.1 Hydra viridissima
TTAGAAAAACTTTAAATATGCATCAAATCATTTATTTGATTTGAATTCAAATACAAAATATGCTATTATGGTTAGTAAAGCTAGAAAGTGTAAAAAGTCGAAACTTTCAAAATGTGACCCTGCTGTTTCTTCCCGTGGAGTCTTCAGTTGCATTTGTTCATAAAATCGGAGGGGAGTAAACTTTATAGAAAGTACATAAGTTACTTATTGAATTACTTAACACATGTATATTATTTTGAGGAGTATAAAGTTCAAAAAAATTGGCAACAATATTTACCAATACTTGATAAAAAGCTAAAAGAAACGATTCTCTAAATTATTAGAAAAGTTTGAATCTTTTGAAAGTGGCAAACAAAAGAATATTAAAAAGCCAATTTTTGTTGAAATTCATAACCTATTCCTCGCATATTTACTGATATCGCAACTCAACAATCTTCTTGCATTTTATATTTTAGCTATGTTCTAGGAAACTCTAAAGAAAAAAGGATAGTGTACATTGTAGGGTTGAATAACTGCGCTTGTGCGCTTGTCCGTTTTGAAACCTGCCAAGTTGTTTACCAGATGTGAAGTTTTTATTGTATCGGTTTTTGAATGATTTGATTTTAATTCTTATTTGCTAAATAATGATCATGTGATTGTATGATCAATAACGTGACGTAAAATCAATGTTCAAGAGGACTTAATACGTTAAGTATATTAGCAAAATCTCTAGTTGAAAGCAGGCTGTAGTTATCACAATACTGAAGCTGCGAGAACAAAAACTTAATTTTCCAAAGAAGTAAGTGTGGCATCATTTTAATGATACTTTCAATACAAAATAAAAAATTGTCAGTTATTTAAATGTATTAATTTATAAAAAGTTTTCATTTCATCTTTCATTTTCCAACATGATGATATTAGAAGAAGTTTTCAGTGTTTATTGAAGACAATTTTATCAAATTATTGAACTGTTATTAACCTTTTTTTTTGGTTATGATGACAAGTATTCCTTATATATTTGTTGTACTTCAGCAAAATGGAATAACTTTTATTAAGAAATGCAACAAAGAAGCGTTATATAAAAAATGCAAGGATCAAAATAATACGACGACCACATTGCACAGAAGATGCGACCATCCCATTCCATTAAATAACAAAAAAAAGAAATTTCAGAGCGAGCCTACTAAAACTTCTTGATTATTGAGTTTTTTCTTTTCGTATTCTTTTTAACATTCTGCTTAGACTTTTTGCGATTTATTGTTTAAATATTGACTTAAAATTATTCAAATAAAATAAACATAAATTGATGAAACATTCTTTGAAGAAAGAAATTTAATCTTCGCATCATTTTGAATCCGTTAAATTTTGTTAAAAGTTGTAAAATGCCACATCAATAACAATAGAGAAATAAATTAAAATCAAGAAATATTCAATAAAACAATAATCAAACAAATTTTACTTACAACTACCTATTGTAAACAATTTCTAACACTAGTTTTTTAGGTTACAAAGCATGTAGTTATAAAAAGGAGGTGGTTTCATCCTTATCGGCGTTACTCTAAACGTCAGGTGTGAGTGGGATGGTTGGGAATGGGGTTTTTCTTTCAATCGAAAATAAATACATTTTTCAGAGGATAGTAAATCAGTTACTTATTCAATAACTCTTCCAAAAAACGATCAGAATAACAAACCATAAATATTGGTACTTGTGTTACCAGACCTTTCATTTTTGATAATCTTTTTTGCACTGCTTATCTTATTTGCTTAAAAATTTTAAAGGGGTAAGAAAAGAAAACTTGGGAAGTTTTCATTTGTGGATTTTTAGGCAACAAAAGAGTTGATAACTGCATTCAGTTGGTAATAGTACTTCTGTAAAAATATCATCAACCTGGATGTAACATGTCCCTCAAGATTCATCTCCTCTACTCACACCTAGACTTTTTTCCTCCCAGTTGTGGAGCTGTTAGTGATGAACCTGGGAAAAAGCTCTCCCAAGATATTTCTGTATTGGAACAAAGATATCAGGGTCTTTGGAATGAAGCTATACTTGCAGATTACTGTTTGTTTTTGTGTTGGGATGCTCCAGAACTCGCATTCAAAAGGAAACCAAAAATATCACGATCTCGTGACCATACCCCATAATCATTTTTATACCTATTAGCTTGATGATCATGATTTCTTTGTTTAAAACTGTTAAAATATATCAGTTGCGAAAAAGACCAAATGCACTTTTTTAATATTTGAACATGTAAATTATATTTCATTTTGTTCAGTTGCGAATTAACTAAAATACAAAATTATTGCTAGATTATATCTAATAAACAAGAGCAAATAAAAAATTTTTCATTGTTATTTTTTTTTTTTTTTAACCCAAATTTAGTATAATTTGAACAAAAAAGATAAAAATACAAAAAAATTTTTTTTGTTGCCTAGTGTTATGGCAGCTTTTAGTCAATAAAACTTGC
The DNA here is from genome assembly GCA_014706445.1 of Hydra viridissima. Lineage (NCBI taxonomy): Eukaryota > Metazoa > Cnidaria > Hydrozoa > Anthoathecata > Hydridae > Hydra > Hydra viridissima. Next base: position 29,047 of record QPEY01000027.1, read on the forward strand.
CAGATATGAAGTCTATGCCAGAAACTCTCGATGCAATTAAAGAGGAAGCTTATAATCTCGGTTTATTTGGCAATAAGTGTTTAGAGGTAGCAAATACTCCAAGAGGAAAACTTATTCAGGTAAATTCATAAAATAGTAAATTGAGGAAAAAAAGTTAAGAGAAGTAATAGATACCAAGATTGTATACTTTGACATTATTATTACTTCGGTATTTACGAAGCAGTAATAGAATTTTGATCTAGACATTAAAAAGGTAACATGCAATTTAATGCATCGTTTTTTTGCATCATAATACTCTATAATTAACGTTGTTTCAGTTATTTTACTTAAAAAATAAGTTCTTTTTTTATCCATTTAGTGTCAATACAACTCATACAGAGGGGATCGTAGCATTAAACACGTTTCAATTGTAATGCTTGGACTATCAGGAAGTGGAAAATCCGCAACGATAAACCATTTGTTTGGAGTTGAAATTGCAGAAACATCAGAAAATAAATCTGGAACTCGATGTACTTCTGAATATATTGTTACCTCGGAAGATCCAAATTTAGATGTCTCAAATCTAATTTTGGTAACATTTGCTTTCTCTTTTCCTCTCAAAAAAATATTTATTTTTAATTTACAAAGTTTATTCTCGTTAACATTTAAAATTTTAAATGCATTTTATTGATGGAAAAATTATTATTAAATTACATGTTACTGTTGAAACTTTCGAAAGTTAATTGTAGCAAGAGCAGCAATGTACCATGCAACGTCTCGTAAATTTGAAACAATCTGTCTCATGTAAGTAATAGGCTATGTGGTTTTACATATAATACTTCACGCGCCGAGAAGGAGGAGATTGAAGGGGTTTGTGATTATATGATTTAAGAAGAGGGGAGGGAAAGGGGGAGGGGGAATAAGATGTTAAATTTTGTGATGCACTAACTTTTAAATTTATAAATTGTTGTGTAAAACTATGGAAAAAAATCATGACGTAATCTTTATTATACAGCTCAAATTTTTTGTAAACATTTTGAGCTTTTGTAATAATGATTGGATTATCTACAGTTTTATATATGTAAAAAAAAATGAACTACCAACTGATCACAGTTGTCAAAAATGCCAACTTTGAAACTTAAAAATTCAAAACCCTTTTTTTTTGCACTAGAAAAGTGATTTTTACCACAGGGTTCAACAGAGGTATTGCATTAGCTGTAAAATACAAAAAAGAGGGCGGAAGAGTCTCAAGTGACCACATCAAGATCTTAAGAATTGAATTCACAATTTGTAGAGAAAGAGAAAAAAAAGCTCAAGACTGATTGAAAGTAGAAATAAACTTGATAAACATAGATTTGTTTGGTTTGATGAAGAGAAGAGAATGCGGTCAATAAACATCTTCTCAAGAAATAGAGCTTCTAAAAAATAGGAGAAGGAAATGTGAACTACAAAACATTTTTGTTTTTTTTTTTGGTACCAGCATCACCAACTTGATGATTTTTTGCATTTATTGGTGCAAATCCCCGTCACTCAAACCCTGCTTCAATTTTACCCCCTTAAACTAAATCCTGAATTTGCATTTAATTAACTTACAATTGTTATCATTTCTAATATACAATACTCAATTGACAACTAATTACATTGTTAAATAAACTTTAGAATGCATTTACTGAAAATACCATGCCGAAAAGAGCTTTGATATATTGGTTTTATATAAACTTCAAGTCATTACCTTACGGCTCTCTTTCAAATAAGCCGAAATGAAACTTATCTTCTTTTAAATCCTAGAAAAAGCACAACACTTAAAGAGAATAGACAAAAACTATCTCAGTTATGCTAATTTGATCAAAAAAACGATGCACATTAAAGACTTTGCACATTGATGAAATCTTTTTCCTGGATGACAAAACAGGATACTAAAAAGAGTTTATGAGAGAAATATTTTTACAATACGAGAAAAAAATATTTTTTTATCATTATATAGATTATTTCAGATGGCCATTAATATGGCTGCTGCAAGCAAGCAGGCACTTTAGCTTATGCATATGGAGACCCAAGTGACTTTACCAAATGTTAACTGGGTCATTGCCACTAGAAACAAGTTGATCACATCAGTATATGCTGCAATTGTAGCGCACAGAAATGGTTTAAGGAAACCCATGATTGTTAAATAGACTAGTCTTTCTTTTATTGACAAAAGACCATTCAAAGTGGAATGTCTTAACTCACGGCCTGGATTTAAACTGTTTAATTCAAACGAGTTCAGAGATTTCACTAAAAACCGTTTATTTATTAAAGCAGTTGTCATTATGATTGAAGATATTGGTCATGACGAGATTCTGTTTATCAAATGGCTCACTTCATTCTTTGTACTACTTAAGTTTACGCCATGGTTTTTGGATGAATAGTTATGCTCACCATGGAATGATAATAAATAATAGATACAGCTAAACATCGTCTATATTTAGCGCAGAAGTATGTTTAATGTTTTTGTATAACAAAAACAACGAAAGTACAACTAATATAATAAATTCAGCTTATAAAGTAGAACTTAAATGTCAGCTATGTCTCTGAAATGGAAATTTGTTAAGTGGGTGAGAGGTGAGTTTGTGATAAATTTAGTTGCATATTTGTATGCAAAACATGGAAAGCCAATAAATTTGCCAGAAAATGAAGCTACGATCAGATAGCTCGGATTTCTTTTATGTAACACAAACGATAAGAAAACTGTTACACTAAGAAAAAGAAAATCAAGGAATAATTTAGTCACTGGATTTAGCTGTTAATGCTTTAAAGAGTGAAGATTTTAGAACGTCCAAAGAATAAAACACAGTTAGAAGTTATTCGAGGTTCTGGAAGTCCAGAAATATTACCTGATATTCTTGGAGTGGATAAAAACTAGATGAAAAGGTTGATGCGGACAAGCAGAAGTTATCCTGTAGAGAAAAGTTCAGATTTATGCAGTACATAAGGGAGCAGAAGTAAAGTTATGAAGAAGCAAAAGATTTTACCAGAAAGTTTTAGAGAAAACGTTCTAATGGAAGTGTGATGAGGAGGTTACTGTGCAATTAGGAACAAGCAACAGCTCCAAAGATGGATCTGAAACTCCCTGAGAAGTCAATGACCCTTCTTTAGATCTTTTAAGTTTGTGTTTTTTATTTATGTAAAGCTAACTTTTTTTGTTATTTTCTCTAAATATATATGGTTTTACAATTTCATGAAAATCCCTATCAACATCAACTGTACGTTGTAATAAACATCCAACTACAAGTACTATATCAGGTTTATCTAACAGAAATGGAATTTTTAAAGTTTTAAACAAAAAAGTCTTTTAAACATGAAAGATAAGCATTTATAGGGTTTATTAAATAAGCATTTATTAAAGTTGATTAATTATATCAAAAATTTTTAAAGTTTATTAATTATATCATAGAGATTTTATACTTATTTTTAAGATTTTCATACGCTTTGAAGATATAACTTATAAAAAATAATTCACCTCGGAAAGAATAAGTTCGACAGTTTCTGAGCTTTTACAAACTGGAAAAAAAGCCAAGTGGAATTTTTAAGCTTTTGAAGCCTCGTGTTAGCCAATCTGGTGTCAAAATTTTAAAAGGTCTCAGAGTAACTGGATCTGCTCTTCATAACACACCATGGTTCATAACTACCCCGAATCGAAAAACCCTTCCATGACTGACCTTCTTCGTGTAATGGCTCGTGTTTGTACACAAGCTCTTTTTTTACTTTCAAAACATAAAAAATGTGTTTTTTCAACATTTTAAAAATTTAGATGACAATTTTCAATTTAAGTTACAGTCGTAATTACAGATGACAGTGTCAACAAATAATGAAGAGCTACAATATTTATTACGAAAATTGTTCTACTCACTACCCCTGAATTTTGTTGAGAATATGTGAACCTGGAAGACCCGATAAAAAATCTTTATGGACATGAGAGGGTAGAGCCATTGGAACAATAATGTATAGGTGCCGAAATCTAAAAGGAGTTAGAAATTAGAGTTCAAAAAATATTATTTTAAAATTATCATAACAACCACAAATGAAGCTTCATCTTGCATTTTTACATTATATCAAGCACCACACTTTAAGTATACATTTTTAGAGTAAACAAATATATTCAACTCTATAAACAAATTATGATTTTATATCATTATTTGCAACATCAAAAAAATTGAAAACCTTATAAATATGAGTTTTCATTACATTACTATTTAAAAGCAAAGTGCTTCACACCTTAAAAAAACTTCAGAGTCCCTTAAGAGCAATCCCTTAAGGGACACTTATGAAAATGCCCGCGCCAAATATCAGGGTCGCTTAAGGGCTAGCCTTAAAGCGGCCAAAAAAAATAACGCTTTACTACTCATCCTCAATCGAAGCTTCAAGTGTCTTTTTTTTGCAGCGCCGCAGACGACCGCCAGAGCGATCTCTGGCATTATTAAAAATTGTGCTACTTCCATTTATATCTATTTTGGTCCCAGGGAATAAGTAAAAAGTTGAAGCTATTATTATTTAAATACTTATAAAAAAAGAGAGAAAATATGTAAATAAATACTAATTTAAATCTATAATTATATAATCAATTACTATAGTTATATCTAATTACATGGGTTCAGATTGTATTTGATTGTATTTGATTGATGAGATATTGATGAGATTGTATTGCTTGATATAGTCCCATTGACAATATAAGTAATATCTGCATATAAAAAGATGTTTATTGCTTTACTTTATCTTATTGTCTCAAGTCAAACATCACGAGTCAAACTTTTGATTCATACTAAAATGAATTCATAGTTGTGCAATTTTTCACAGTAGATGTAGATTACACTCACTTTGAGCTGATTTTCCAGGCTATCAAAAAACTTCCCATATTTTCCAGGCCTATTGATCTTTTGCTGTAAGTCATGCGCCAGCAATTTGTTAAGCACCTGTGAAATGTATTCATAGACAGTAAACCCTCCTTCACGTTTCATCCATGTTAACTATAAAAGATCAGTTAACAACTTAAAAATATTACACCATCTTTCATACTATATTCCCTTGCCAAGGGTAACACATCATGGCTATACTTAAATAATCAGAAATTGATAAACTATGTTTAACTACTAAAAATTTTTGCTTATGGGTTAAATGACTGGAAGAATGGCTCAGCCACTATCTGTGCGCATGAAAAGTCTACAGCCCACATAGCTGCCGTTCAGAGCACCAGGAACCTTTTAGTGGGTGCAACTTCTATCGATGAAAACATTGTCAAAAAATTCGACGCGGGATGCCAATACTTCAGATCGGTGCTCGAACGTGTCGTTGAAGTAATAAAGTTTTTGGTTGAGCGCGGTTTAGAACTGCGAAGCCACGATGAGTATTTCGGATCTGCTCATAACGGCAATTTTTGGGGTATTCTGGAACTCATTTTCAAATTTGATCCTTTTTTAAGTGCACACTTGGAAAATCTCAAATCGATGCAGCAGCATCAAAGATCAGTTACTGTGAGTGAGATCTCAACAAGCCTTTTGACATTTTGACAAAAGTGGGTATCGACATATTACAAACTGTTGCAGTCAATCATATGATAATGCCAGTAACATGTCTGGAACTTACCATGGTGTTCAGGCAATAATAAAGGTACGGAATTCATATGCTGAATACATCCCGCGCATTGCAAACTCATTGAACTTGACAGGAAATGAAGCAGCAAACTTTATTCTTCAAGCATCATCGTTCTTTAACATTACTCAGAAACTTTACACGTTTATGAGTGCTTCAACGCATCGCTGGTCTATTCTTAAAGTTAAACTGGACTCAACACCCGTTTTGAAGAGTCTTAGTGAAACCAGATGGTCAGCTAGAGCAGACGCAGCAAAGGCTTTGCAGTTGGATTGTCATGAAATAAAAAATGCTTTGGAGAATATTAGAGACGATACCTGTGAAAGAGCAGACACAAGAAGTGAAGCATACGGTTTAGTTAAGAAGCTGAATCAGCTTGATTTTGGAATTTTGACTGAACTCTGGTTGACCATAATGGATCGCTTCAAGGATACGTCTACTATGCTACAAGCCGCAGATTTGGACCTTAACACAGCTGTCAGCACGATGCAAGCAAAAACTGACTACATCAGCAGTTTAAGAAGTGAGTTTGAGTTGTTAGAATGTAAGGATCAGGAGCTTACTGGCAATGATGCATGCAACGAGCAAAGTGCACGTAAGCGTGTTAGAAGTACTCGAATCACTTTTCATGAAGGGAACAAAGAGGAATTTAGCTTGTCACCAAGAGAGGATTTTAGAATAACCGTTTCCCTAAAAATCATAGACAGCGTCTTGGCTGCTATGCTGAAGCGTCTTATTGCGTATTCAGGTGTTTGAAATAAGTTCTCCTTCCTAAACAATATAGTTGATCTCCCTGACTCCTGTCTGCGTGAAGCTTCCAGCAAGTTGGTTCGTGTGTATTCAGCAGATCTGGAACATTCACTAAGAGAAGAAATGATTCATTTCAAGTTTTTCTTAAATATTCAACACAAGATGGCAAGCTTCCACGTGTGAAGAAGAAAGGCGCCAACTACTGCACTGAACGTAGTATAACAGCATTGCGTCCTCCCCGGGTGATTGCGAAACGTTTTCTAACGTCAATTTTTCATTCCGGATATACCTGACTCTAATGGTTGCCAATTGCTCAGGTGAGCGATCATTCTCGGCACTTGGTCGAGTGAAAAACGCGATCTCACAACAATGAATGATTGATTATTTTGACACTCATGACGATTGAAAGTGATCTACTACGCGAATTAGACTTTGCCAACATCATCAAGAATTTTGCCAAAGCTAAAATTTGAAAAGTAACTTTGGTATCCACTAAATAGGTGTCAACTTGTTCACATTTAACTTCTATTTATTCACTGAACTAAAGGTCGACTAAAGTGAGTGAGAGTGAGTTGTAACTTATTTTATATACCTAGCACCCTAGGCCTAGACCTACTTTTGTTGTATGCTATAAAATAAATATACGCACATAAACATATTACTACTTTTTCTGTCTGATAGGTTTTTTTGCACAAGGGGCTCATCAAGATAAATCAAAACTTTTTATTTGAACTTCTTTTATTTGTATTTCAAATTCTCATTAGAACTTGATTGCTTCTGGTTAAAAACGAACGAGTTCGAATGGAATTTAAAAATTTGAAGTTTTTTTCATCAAACGGGAACTCTTCACTGTATACTTCACAATATTGACTGTATATTACTAGACATGAAAAGAGTCAAAGTAAAAAAAAGTACTTATTATGTTAACCAGAGTAAAAATTGTGACATTGAATGAAGACTTTTAGGTATAATTGTATACAACTATTAACTTAAACAAGTCTTCACGTCATCTTAATAATTATTCTAAAAACCATTTAAAATTAGAGAACCTTTTTTAAAAAAGTCTCTAACTCATCGGCTTAAACTTTTGCCTAACTTGTTGAAATAGTGCATCATAGTTTTGCAGGAGAAACTGAAATAAAGCTAAATTTACTGTATACAAAAATGGAGATGGAAAACTAGGAATTGTCTTTTTAGGTTACTTTTATTATTCTTAAACATTTGTTTGTTTCAACTTGTTTCCAATAGCAGTAAATTCTTGTTTGTGTATTAAAGAGTCACATTTTAGCTTTCAGTTGAAAGCAATTTTAAAGTAAAGTGGTTTAAACAAAACATTTTTAACCTTAACTTAATTAGAAAATTTAATGTTGTTTTTTTTTTTAAATGCAACTAGGATTCAAAATATAGTGCAATCTCTACCCAATGATAGATGCTGGTTCTAGTCTAAAGCTTAATAGTAAAACTAGAGTGGATTTGCTGATTGTGCTTAAAGTGGTGAGATTTGTTGCAATCTGATCAACTCAACTAAAATAATTTGAAACAAACTTTTAAGAAATTGTTTTAGCGTCCTGTAAATATTTCAGTAAACGAAACAGATGAGTAAAGGTAATAGCCTAATGTTACTAATAATTATTAAGTATCATCTATTTATCATCATTAAATAATAAAATAACAGACTAAAGTTTGTGCATATCGAGTTAAAAAATGGAAGCCATCTATGTATCCGTAAACTCGCACCAAACCGAAAATTTCCCCTAAAGTATTCTGTAAATGTTCTGCAAACTATTTACCTGACCATACCTGACCATTCCTAGTTTTCCATCTCCATTTTTGTATACAGTAAATTTTACATTAGTGTTTACTAGGTTTATAAAAAAAGTTATCTGTTCTCCTATTTAACATATCAAAATGTCGATGCGACATTTTGATATGTTGAGCCTGCGTTTTTATCTGGAAACTACAGATAAAAAAAATTTTTTTATAGATGTTAAAAACTATAAGATAGCTTTTAATATATATAAATTTTAAATTTTTAACATATAGAGTATATTTCATATTAATAAATTTTAAAACATTTTTCTGAATATTTAGAAAATTATTGACACTCCTGGATTTAATGATACAGATGGTCCTGCTCAAGATGCCTGTAACTTATTTTCAATCGAAATGTTCTTCAAAAATCGACCAGCTTTTGATAAATGTGTCCCGAACATTATCTTGTTAGTTGTTCAAGCAACTAATACAAGGATTTCGGGAACAAATAGCAACTTTTACAAATCTCTGAAAGCTTTTTCGAAACTCGGTTTAATCGATAAGCGCAAACCAAATGTTGTTGCAGTTATCTCCTTTGCATGCTCAATTCCTTACAAAAATGTTAAAAAATGGAAAGAGAAAATGGAAGCAAAATCTATTGAGATCAAAAAAATCATCAGAGACACGTTAAAGGTCAATGCAAGTGTTGTTTGGATAGAAAATAGTATTGAAGATAATGAATTGACTCTAACAAAGGACAGGCAACAGTCAATACTTCCAGATGGAACACTTCAGCCTAAAAATTTATTCATTTCAGTTACAGATCTTCTAAGAGAGCACCGTGATGACCTCGGACTAATGGTTGTAAAAAGATTTTTTGCCACTAGTTTAAATGGAAAAAAAAAGCCATCAAAGGGATTCTCTGTTTCTGCAAAGATAGCAAAATCTGCTGCACTGAATGCTAAAGAAACTGAGATCATGAACAACTTAGTAAGAGAATCAACAGAAGGATCTCAACTTCCTGAAGTACTTACCAAAATAAATGAATACATCAGCAAAAATGTTGAAAGGCTATCAGAGGTAAAAAAAAAACAAGAATTTATTACGTATTTCAAAATTAGGAACGAGCATTTACACTTAAGTCTTAAAAACGACTTTGGTGAAAGTGCTAGTTCATTAGATATGTTTGTGATGTTTCGGGGAAATACAAGATCGAATGTTTATTAATCAGACTTTAAATTAATTAGAACATTTGGCAAAAATATTGCAAGATTACAAGAGGTATAACTAGTGACTTTTATGCAACTCAAATATATAAACATCCTTATTAGTAATTAAGGGGTAGCTATTTATATATACAGTTTTGTTTGTGGCACGGGTTTGGGGAAAATATAGGATGGATTTATTAGTAATCAGAAAATTTATTTTAATATCTTCCTAATGAAGAGTTTTTAATTTTTATGAAAAATTGTTACAACTGAGTTTGCTAATACAATTGAACCACCTCCCCACTCTAAAGTTTAGGTTTATGACTTAATACATTATACCATTCTATATTCAATTAAGTTAATTTAAAAAATTGATATTTACATAGGAAATTCGTAATGAGTTGCAGCAAATCAGCATTGAATTGGTTGAACAACTTGGACTGTTAACTCTTAAAGACATAAAAGAACATTCCATAGGAAGTCTCAATTATCTGTTGAAAAAAAAATTATCAGGATCTGGAATTCAAATGCTTAAAGAAAGTTTTGACCTGGACGCAAATCAAAAGTTGTCTAATACTTTTATGTGTGTCGGAAATGGGTACAACATTCTAAATGATGAAATTAAGCCATTTGCGCTTTTTAAAATGAATGATGAGACTCTACAAGACACTTCACATGGTATCAAAGTCCCTAAAGGAATGGAGTTATCAAAAGTTCAACAGTCAGAGACATTCATGGAACACTTTAAAGAAGAAGGTTCATACATTCAAAATCGTTTAAAACAGCTTGGTATCATGGTTGATGTGGATATTGGTATGTTTAAAATGAAAAGCAGAGGTGGATTTTCTAGAGAGTGTTCCCAGAAGTCTTCTTTCTCAACAACTGAAAACTCGTTTCTCTATGAAAAAAGACTTTTTAGGGTGGATATCAAAGATATGGCAGAATTAACTTTGATGGATAACTTTAAAAATTCGGTTCACCAACTACCTGGCAACTATAATAAGAATATTCCAGATAATCGAACTCAGTTTGAAAGCTTTTTCAATACTTGGGGACAATTTATTGTCACTTCAGCTTATGGCGGAGGAAGTGTTGAATTAAAACACAGTTCAATTGAAAGCCAAAATGATTCAAAAACACTCTCCGATATACGCGTTAGTTTAGAAAATACATTTTTAAACATTTCAGGAGGTTTTGACGTGCAGCACAGAAGTTCTGATTTATCGGACCATGCCAGTACTCTAAGTGCCTCAAATCTTAAATGGAATGGTGGTGACAGTAAATACCAAGCAGCGACTGTAAACAGCGCTTGTCCAGAAATGTGGAAAAAATGGGAAACTTCATTAGCTGCAAATCCGGCTCTCCTCACAACTGAAATGTCTTTGACTCCAATATATAACGTTGTCAATCTCGTTGATCCAAGCAAGACTTCTGGATGTAGAGATGCACTACATGACTTCCTTGGCGGAAAATTTACTCTATTTTTAAAAAAAGAAGAGGAGAATCAACAGCAGAAAGAAGAAAAAGAAAAGAAAGCACAAGAGGAAACTGATATAATGATAATTGCTGAAAACATAGAAACAAAAAACAAAAGTTGCTTTCCTGGAGATTCCTTTGTTTGGGTTAAAAACAAAAATGATCCGATACCAGTGCGTTACATTAAAGTTGGAGATGAAGTTCTCTGCTCAAACAGCAATCAAACAAAACTTGTTTATTCGCCTGTATTCATGTTTGGTCATAAGGACGAAGCCAGAATGACGACATATTTAAAGATTCACACCGATTGTGGCTGCAGCATTACTATCTCACCTAAACACTTGTTGCTTGTCCATAAAAGTGGAAAAAAAGAAGGTGAATTCATTTTCGCTGATGAAATTGTTATTGGAGATTCCGTTTTTACAACAGCCAATTATAATTACAACAGTTTTAAGATGGTCTGCAGTAAAGTTATTGAAATTGAAAAAAAATTTTTTAAAGGTTTCTATGCGCCATTTACTTTAATTGGAACCATCATTGTTGACAACATTCTAGCAAGTTGCTATGCTAATGTTCCACACTTTTTTCTCTTGGGCCTAGCTAAAGTTTCAAACCAGTATTTGGCTCATTTGGCTCTTGCCCCACTCAGAGCCGCATATTATTTTGGATTCTCTAGTATTTTGGATATTCCATTAGGCCAAGACATGGCAGCCTGTATTGAGCAGGCTTTGCATTACCTTAATCCGTACCTTGCTATTTGAAAAAAACAAGCAAGTTATGTTTCGGAGTTTATTATTAAACACTCTTTTACAAAATATATATCCTTATGTAGCACAGTTTTGTGAACAATTTTATCAAACCAAATTTAAATTTATCGGGAGGTTTTTAAAACTTACATTGAAAATATTCCAGTTGCTTTTTTTCACTTTGTTCAGAACTTTTTATAACAAATTTCCAGGGAGAATTCAGTTTTTAATGTTTAAAATGTGAGAGGCTTTTCAAAAAGAGTCTTAAGTCCGCATTTTTTTGATAAAAAAAGTTCAGTAATTTACTTTTCAAATGCTTTAATGTTTCCAAGTAAATCTCATTAGGACAGGCTTAATTTGTCTAATAGTAAGAAATGCTTCTTTTTTAAAAAGGTACGTTTGTTTTGATCCATTTGGTTGTCATTTTTATTTAACTGTATTTTATTTGGTTTTTTTATTTTAAATTATTTTAAGTTGACACCATGAAAATTTTTTGAATCAACCGATTTATTGTCAAGAAGCGTATGAAATGTAATAGCAAAATTTGAACAGATGCACATGTCCCAATGAATTTGTAAATATATCTATTAAGAGTATCCTGTGGTAAATCAGAAAAAGAATACTAGCCGTTAAAGATTTAAAATTTTGAATAAAAAAAAACAATATTCATCTGATCAGATTTTAGTAGAACTATTCTAACACAACTGAAAACGATACGATTGCCGTTGGTTAATTGCTATTTGTTGATTGCTGTTTGTTGATTGCTATTGGTTGATTGCTGTTGGTTGATTGCTGTTGGTTGATTGCTATTGGTTGATTGAGCTTGAATTCTATAAAAGCTTATAGTTTCTTCAATCAAGAATTTGGTTGTCATATTTTATTTAATTGCTTTTATTTGGTAGTGCACTCTAGTGTAATCTAGCAATAAAGTTCTTTATGGATGTTCTTTAAGTTCACAGAGTATTTTAAAATAAAGATGCTTATGTTGTTTTAAGATGTTTAAATATCTAAAAAGAAAAATTTAAGCGTTTTACATAAAACATAAGTTTGGCATAAAATCTCCATCGTTTGTTTTGTTCATCATGCTCAATGAGACTACTTCTTTTAGATCATTACTGCGTTTCTCTGCAATTCGTTTATCATTTAAGAATCAAAACAACTGTCTTCGCTATTTTTATTCCTTATGGCGTCCTGGTAACGATAGTTAGATCTGGTGCAATATCATACAAATCATAAAGACTTGACTTATAAGCCTAAATTTTAATTCTTTTGGTACTTATTTTTAAAGCTTTTGTGGCCATCATAATGTTCTTATTAAGCCGTTGAAGCAAAACTAAAAATTATAACAAAAGTACTTTTTACTCTTTACTTATTTTTCAAAACTTCGATTTCCCGGTCCATGAAAAACCATATATCTTCCGATCTGTATTATGAAATAAATTTGATGGTGGATTTTTAAGTCAGTAATACTTTCAAAAAAACTGATAAAAAAGACACTTTCATATTTCTAATTTTATTGTAGAAAACTGACAAGTTATGTCAAATGATGGCTACTCCGTTCTTTAGGGGTGATAAGAGAGGTCCTTACTTCATCTGATCTAGATCAAACTTGGTCAACCTCATTTTTAGCATCATTGAGAACTTTTCAAGCTGTTTCAGTCGAAGCTTTGAGTAAAAAATTTTACCATCCAGTGGTAAATCTAAGTGCTCATGCCTTATTACTGCATTTTATTATGCTAGTGAATTGCTGTTTTTCATGCAATATACACATTTGAAAATCTATGGCATTGTAAATTACACTGAAAAAGTGTAAAATATTGGCCAACTGCTTAATTTATAGATTAAGTGTTCGGAATTCACGAATTTCAGAAGTTCTTTAACTTTTTGATTTTTAAAAAGTTCTGATTTTTAGAAGTTATGATGTTGCTACTTTGTGAAAACAACCTCTCACTGCTGCTTGATGCAGCTCGAACACAGAGCTACTACCTAGCAATATCTTCAGAGGTAGGTGTGCCTTGCTTGTTTTCCACCATAGAAGAGAGATTGCTTGATATTTATTAATCTCCCTTTGCAGTGTTGTTTGTTCCCTAGAAAATCTTATCTCAAATGATTTACTTTACTATCAAACTTAATTTTGATCTTTATTCAAAAAAAATTGTTCTCTACTGAAAGTTATCATAAAAAAAAACTCAACCTTTTTCGATCGGTTTAAAAAAAACCTTAATTACCTTATGTTTTGTGGCTCTTGAGCTTGCCATACGGACTACACCTCCTGCAAGAACTCATTATCATCAATATAGAGCTCTTCATCACTCAGACCAGCTAAGACCTGTCTTTGTTCATAGAAGACTAGGGTTTTAGGGCACTCATCTACTTATTGGTAGTTCTTGTACTCCTTGAGGACTTCTCCTGCAGTGTGGGTGAAAGAAGTTCCCCATGCAGTAGGCCAGACTTTGTTTCCCATGGTCATTTAATCAGGCGGTTTAACTGCTCCAACAACTCTTTGCAAAACATCCCAACGATTCCAGCTGATGGTTGTCATATTCTTTTTAGTGATACCGGTGATTCCAGATGACTGTCATATTCTTTCAACTGTGCAAGATAGCTACTAAGTTTGTAGATACTGGTGCGTATGAAATGTATAACTGACTCATTGACTTGAAAACATGAAGAAGACAGGCAATCAGGAGAAAATTCTCATTAGAAAGAATAACTTCCAAAAAAAAGAAATAAAAATCATAAATATTTTATAAAAAAGGATTTTTTTTTTAATATTAAAATATGTCGAAATCTATTATTATTTTTCAAAATTCATTAACTATTTAATGATTTTGGTTTTTTTCAAAAAACAGACAATTTTATCGAAAATCTGTAAGTGTTGTCGCACCCTATAATTTTTAATCGCTCACCTAAATGAATGGATTTTCCTTTTCTCTAATTTAAATCAAAGCTCTCTTCATCCTTCATCCAACATCATGTAGTTTGAGTTTCATCTAGTGACCATAGGTGCAATGATTTTGACAAAATCACAGTTTATGTTCTTTTCAACTAATTGGCATTCTAGTTAAGATTTTTGGACTTTGTTGGAGAGTTTGGTGGCAATATCAATGACCTCCTTGAGTGATTCAATTTTTTTGATGGCTTTACTCAGGGCAGTGTTTAAAAAGTGGTGACTGCAAACTAGAGAAGAACAACCGCCGACTGTCAACAATGAAATGGCAGCTTTCATGGGTGTCGCAGCATCATGAACATTCACTTTTCTCTTGACTTCCTTTTAAGTAGGGTATTCACCAATCATTTTATCAACTTCCTAAAAAAAATTTTTAATACTTTTGAATTTAATATCATTTTTTTTTGAAAATTTTTATTATAATAAAACTACTTTTTTACGAAAACCGTGTAAAAATTACTTGAAACCGGTTTCCTTATGTTTTCCTGTATTTTGTTACGGGAAATCACAAGGAAATCAGTTTCAACTAATTTTTGTTTGGGTAATGAATTTATCAAGACCTAACATAATTTTCGTAAAAACAAAAAAGGTATCTTTGCTATCATGTAGGAGGTGCCTTCTAGTAAAATTGTCAAAGTTGAGGATAAACTTTTTTAATTTGAAATCTTTGCTGATGTAATGTAGAGTGAGTGAAATGAACGGATCCTACCATTAGATATCCATCAATCGGTTGTCAGGGCAACACCTTTGCAGTCTGAAAGGTCTTTCTCAGGCTCTGACTTGACCACGCCCATGACAGCATTGTTTAACAGGGGCAACTTGTACTTCTTGAAAGTTCTAGGATCTTTGACGGAAATCCTTGGATTGAAGAAATTCAGAACTCTTGAAGGCTCAGTGATTCGCTATTTCAAAGGCTAATTCTAGAATTGAAAAAAAGAAATATGATTTTAGCTTTTATCGAAATTTTTTCGAAATCAAACACATTTCATCGAAGACAACTCTTTTTTATCAAACTTAATGTTAAAAAAGTTGAAATTAATTGCAGTATTATAATTGCACTATTTTCTCGAGATTGTTTAAATATTACCCAATTTTTTTTTTTTTTACAAAAACAAGGAACCCTCTTTTCTCAATATTAACTTTTAAAAAAAAATTTAAAAAAATCATATGAAATATAAAAAACAAAAATACGAAAAACCTAAAAAAAATACTAATCTTTATTTCTCTTCAAGAAGTAAAGTAAAAAAAAATCACCTTGTAAATTTTTATCTCATTTTACAGTGAATCACCTACAACAAGCAACAAGTGGAAACAACATTTTGTTCCACGATTTGATTTTTATGGTTGTGATCAAAAAAATTTGGTGTTTTATTGATTAGTTTTGCATTTTTTAACTATTTTAAAACTTTGAGGAATTTTTATGTTAAAAACTTAAATACAGAATAAAAAATTTATAAAAATGTATAATCACCTTAATACTCATATTATGAAATAAAATTTTCCCTTACAAAAGGAATATTAAAAAATATCTATATTAGAGTTATGACTATTTTGTGACTTCATATTCCTAGATCATAGGTCGATGAACATTTGTTCAAAACTCATGAAAAAGACATCATGTTGATTTCCTTGTTGGAAAAAGATATATATATATATATCTTTATATATATATATATATATATATATATATATATATATATATATATATATATATATATATATATATATATATATATATATATATATATATATATATATATATATACTGTGGCGACAAAATAAATAGCACAGATTGATGTTTAATATGTAATGATGTATTTTCCAGAGATCTGAGTTTTTGAGATCTAAACTTTTTCAGCCTAATAAAATATTAGTTTTAGAAGATAACATTACTGAGTAAGAAAAAAAAAGTAACTTAGTTAAAAAAAAAGTACAATCATTTAAATGATTTAGAAGAAGAGAATAAGGGGGCTGAGTTCTTGGTTTTGGGGACGACGAACATATTGTTTTCCGTCGGATCCAAAGCGATTAAACTTAGACTCGTCAGTCCAAAGCACATTTTGCCAAAACTTAAATCTTGTGTACGTGCTGTTTTGCAAACTTCAAACGGCTGACGAGATTACGTTTTGAGATCAATGGTTTTTTTCGGGCAACCCTTCCAAATAGCTTATTTTCGTGTAAGCGACTTTTAACAGTGCTGACAGACAGATCGAGTTTTAAATTTTGAGCAATTTGTTCTTTAACTTTTGGTGCGCCAACAAAATGATTCAGCTTAGCAATACGGGCAATGGCTGCGTCTTCTCTGGGGGTTGTCTTTCGTTCGCGAGACTTGCGTTTTTGTTGCTTAATAAATCAGTATCGTGTAAATTAATAGCATTGATAACTGTCTTATGAGAACAACCCAGTCTTCGAGCTAATTTAGAATTGTTCAATCCTAGATCTCGAAATGCCTGTACTTGTCCTCGAAAAACATCTGTCCCATGTTTACCTCGTCCCATAGTTGAGAGATAATGAATTTATTTTTTTTTCGCTAAATGAATTACAAGAATATCTTTTAAATCCTGAACAGAATGATTATCTTTTGGTATAATAAAAGAATTTAAGTTTTTTTTAAATAAAAAGTAAATGTGTGATATTTAAAATGACCGCCAAAAGGTAAACACGACAGCTTAAATGCTCAAAACAAGCAATTTTGACAGCTATAAATGTCAAATGACTACTTCCGTTCAAAAAGGTGAACACTGTTGATGCTATAAAAAATAACAGCAATTGCTATAAATACAAAAAAGTTGGCATCAAAAAGTAAAACCAACCATTATTATTATTATTATTATTATTATTATTATTATTATTATTATATATACATATATATATATATATATATATATATATATATATATATATATATATATATATATATATATATATATATATATATATATATATATATATATATATATATATATTTGTGT
>QPEY01000027.1:46898-58528 GCA_014706445.1 Hydra viridissima
GGCGAAAGTTATATCTTCGTTTTTGCACTTGAAAAGAGCTTTGACCACTGCTTCATTTTTTAATAGAGCAGATAAAATGTGTTCGAAGAGCTTCATCCAGTGGATTTGTGATGTTAGCAAAGTCGCATGTTGCAGCCAATTGTCGAATTTGAGCAACCAGTTGTGGAATAGATTTACCAATGCTTGACCAAAATTTGAATCTTTCACGAACAAGGAATTTGGTTGGGTTGTATTGTTCTTTCATGAATTTAGCAATTTGATCATACGAAAGATGGTTGACTGTCAAAGGAGTCTCTTGTTGGCTTGCAAGATTGCACAACTGTTAGTAGATGACTGGAGTTTTACAACTGAGAAAATAAGTAGCTTTGTTATTTTTTGTTATACCCCGAGCTATAGAGAATGTTTCGAATCTTTCCTGATAGTCGACCCATAATTCAGCTGTTGAATCAAAAGCAGCAAAATCTTGAGTGACCTTTGATTCATTAGCTTCAAGCAGTTTGACAATGGCGTCTTGTTGCTATTTGATTTGTCTCTGTTGTTCGGCTAGTTGTCGTTGACTAGCTTCTTGCAGCTTCTGCATTTCTGCCAATATCGCTACCAAAATAGCACCGTGTTTTTCTTCCATGAGTAGTTTTTAGAAAATAGAGAGATCTTCGTCGCCAAAAACCTGTTATGTTTCATGACAGATCCAAAGAAAAGTTCGATTTCAGTAAAGCTTTTAGTTTTGATTCAAGAATACCAATACAATACAAATAATATCACAAGTTTAATATTTATAGTAAAATAGAAAGTTCCTAGAAAGATACAGAGCATTCTGGAACGTTATTTTAAATCTAGAGGGTTCTATGGAAGACTCTCGAATGTTCTGTTGCATCTAGAAAGTTCTAGAATGGACCATAACATATATATAATGCTGATGCTGCTATATGTTGTTTTGGGGTTCCTTCTTTTTTTTATTCTTCCTGTTCTGCAATATCTCTATCCATTTTTTCCAGTTTACAAAGCATTACTTACCAGAAAGCGGGTGTCAAAATGTCTTACAAAAAGTAAATTACCTACTTATAACTAAAAAACAAAAATTTCTTTAAGTATTACAATAAATTTTAAAAAAATATTTCTTTAATAAAGTTAGTATAAAAAGCTACGGAATCTTGACAAATAGTTTTAGCGAATTGCTTAAACTGTCCTAATTTTAAAGGCAAAAGAAGTATGAATAAATGTTTAGGTTCCACACTTGATTTCTAGTTGAAAATGAGTTTTTCTATCTCAAACTCAGTCCTCTAAGGCTGCAATTGCTGCTAGTAATGTGTTGTGTCTGCGCTATCGTCTCATAATCAAAAGCAGCAAGAATATTAAGTATAATTGCCTTACATTTATCAGAAAACCAACCATTTTATAATACGTTTTACCTCGAAGAGACATAATATGGTGGTAGCTGCTGAAGCTGCACCTTAAAACTTTCCATGTTTTTTTTTTACTCTATCTTTTTTTTTACAAAACAAGGAACCGAACCCTCTTTTCTCTATAAATTTTTAAAAATAAATAATAAAAATTAAAAAAAAATCACATGAAATGTAAAAACAAAACTATAAAAAAAACTAAAAGAAATATTAATCTTTATTTTTCATCAAGAAGTAAAGTAAAAAAAATCATATTGTAAATTTTTATCTCATTTCACAGTAAATCGCCTACAACAAGTTAAGTAGACAAAAATATTTTATTCCACGATTTGATTCTTATGGATGTGATCAAAAAAATTTTGGTGTTTTATTGATTAGTTTTGCATTTTTAATTATTTTAAAACTTTGAGGAAGTTTTATAATAAAAACTAAAATACAGAATAAAAAATTCATAAAATTATAAACTCAACTTAATACTTGTATATACTTGAGTATATAATTTTATAAAAGGAATATTAAAAGATATGTGTATTAGGTATATGACATTTTTGTGATCTCATATTCCTGGATCATAGGTTGATGAACATTTGTTCAAAGCTCATGAAAAAGACGTCATGCTGATTTCTTTGTTGGAAAAAGATATATATATGTATAATACTATATATATATATATATATATATATATATATATATATATATATATATATATATATATATATATATATATATATATATATATATATGTTGACTTTAATTGAGATGATAATGTAAAATTAGTAAATATTGTATACTCAACGAGTATCATCGGAAGAATCGTTATAATAATAATTTGATGAATCGAATCCTAAGTAATCTTCATCGTAAAAAACTATTTTACTTTCTTTCTGATTTGGAGGTAAATAAGAAGGAAAATTAATTTCAAAATTTCAGATGATTTTCTCGTTTCCTCTTACTTTCCGATGATAATTTTCTCGTTTCCTCTTACTTTCCGATGATAATTTTCTCGCTTCTCTTACTCGGCACTTCTTTGTGCGAGTTGATGAGAGGATCGCATGTTACCAAAAGCATATTAAGCAAATCTATATTTGTGAAAATACGTGAGAATTTTCTAGTATGTAGCTCGCGGAATTGACAAAAAGAAAAATCTACTGCGGGCTTCTCGAGAAACTTCCGAGTGTTGCTCTATTGGAAGAACTCATGTTTTAATAAGTTCCAAACTATGTAAAAGAATTTTGTCCCCAGACCTAAAGAACCATGGATATAGATTTAGATAAAAAAAATTTTGGTTTCAGAACAAAGTTTTTCAAATTCGATAAAATTAATATGATTCCCGGATTGCGCACATGGATTTTTAAATTTTTTGCCTGATTTTTTTCTGAATGCTGTTGCACACTTGATTTATGTTCAACACTCCTAACTTGCCTCTTAGATCTAAGCAAAAGCTATTAAGTAACAAGTACTCAAAAAAATGATTTCACATATGGAAAGTTGACATGCCAAAACAGTAGTGTTTTTCTTTTTTAACAAATAAGTCTTTTAATTCTGCGTTTATCATATGAAAGTCGCACCACACGTGTAACATTTTTGTTGAAAACGTGTGTCAGTAAAACTATTGCATGCTTTTTGATTGTCATTAAGAGTATTAGGTCGTGTTTGACAATAATTTGAGATTCGTTGACTCTTATAGGTGTTGGAATAAGTTGAGATTTTTTTAAAACTTTGTTAGTTTCTTATAGTAAATTTGTTTGTTTCTTTTAAAAAAACTTTTGGTATGTTATAGAGTACGGATATTATAGAGTACGGATGTTATAGAGTACGGATGATTAGCGCTGATTTCGCCAATTAATGCTTTGGTCGTCACTCAATCTCAATGTAACAAATGAAAATACAAACAGAAGCTCATCAGTAACATTGGAATTTGTAAATATTTGTCTGTAAGTGCTGTGATCAGAGCTTTCATCACATTCCTATTTGCTAATTAATGGCGATGACGTACGAAAGGGGATATTTTNATATATATATATATATATATATATATATATATATATATATATATATATATATATATATATATATATATATATATATATATATATGTTGACTTTAATTCAGATGATAATGCAAAATTAGCAAATATTGTTAAATATGTTACCAAAAGCATATTTAGCAAATCTATATTTGTGAAAATACATGATTTTTTCCTAGTAAGATTCTTTCCTATGTAAGTCACAGAATTGACAAAAAAAAATCTGCTGTGGGCTTCTCGAGAATCTTCCGAGAATTGCCCTATTGGAAGAACGCATGTTTTAATAAGTTCCAAACTATGTAAAAGATATTCAGTTCCAAACTATGTAAAAGAATTTTGTGCCCAGTAACAGATCTAAAGAACCATGGATAGAGATTTAGATGAAAAAATTTTGGTTTCAGAACAAAGTTTTTCAAATTTGATAATATTAATATGATTCCCGAAGGATAGCGCATATGGATTTTTTAATTTTTTGCTTAATTTTTTTCTGAATGCTGTTGCACACTTGATTTATCTTCAACACTCCTAACTTGCCACTTTTTTAAGATCTAAGCGAAAGCTATTAAGTAACAAGTACTCAAAAAAATGATTTCACACATGGAAAGTTGACATGCCAAAACAGTAATGTTTTCCTTTTTTAACAAATAAGTCTTTTAATATACCGTTTATTATATGGAAGTCGCACCACACGTGTAACATTTTTGTTGATAACGTGTGTCAGTCAAATTATTGCATGCTTTTTGATTGCCATTAAGAGTGTAACGTCGTGTTTAACAATAATTTGAGATTCGTTGACTCTTATAGGTGTTGGAATAAGTTGAGATTTTTTTAAAACTTTGTTAGTTTCTTGTAGTAAATTTGTTTATTTCTTTTAAGAAAACTTTTGGTATGTTATAGAGTGCGGATGATTAGCGCTGATTTCGCCAATTAATGTTTTGGTCGTCACTCAATCTCAATGTAACAAATGAAAATACAAACAGAAGCTCATCAGTAACATCGGAATTTGTAAATATTTGTCTATAAGTGCTGTGATCAGAGCTTCCATCACATTCCTATTTGGTAATTAATGGGGATGACGTACGAAAGGGGATATTTTAAAAAACTTTGATTGTGTTTCAACTAAACGTTCAGTAATTTTATTTAGTATACTATTTAAGTATAATTTCAGTTCGTGCTTCTGTAATAGAGATTATTTCACAAACTCTTGCTATATGGGTTTAAAAGCAATTAAAAATTGAAATTAAAATTAGATAAAATTTCATTTTTCAAAATTTCAAAACGTCACTTTTACTGCTTATGACTCATCATTCTGGAATGTTCCTTATAATGCCTCAAGTTGTTATAAATGAGGGCTTTCTGTTGTAAATATATCATCAGTTAGTCGATTCTTTGAACTAACTTTTTTTCCACCAGGTTTTTATATAGCGATTTTTGAGCATAGTTCAGATTTACATGACTCAACTTTATCTGTAAATAAAGCTTTATATAAAGCAGTTACTCTTGGATTTTAAATGCCTTCAGGTTCCAAAATAAAGTTTCAATTATTTGGATAGCTATCCCCATTGTAATTGTGTTCTTTGTTTGGAATATAACAAGACAAAATTTTCCTAACGGTCAATCAGACTCTCTGATATCTGGAAAACCTGTCAGCCCCCGGACCTATTTGTAAACTACCTATTAAAAGTCGCCAGTTAAAAGTAATGCAAGATGGTTTAATTTCAAATAAGTCTTTTACGTCGTCGTAATAAAAGACTTTTGCGAAAAAGCAAAAAAAAATGCTTCATGACGTTTTTTTTGAATTGTTTTATAGGGACGCTAGAATTTCTGTTTTGCTTTTGGCCAGGTTTAGATCTCTAAATAAGTTTAAGTCTATTGAGTTAATTATCTGTGGTTCACATATTACTTCATTCATTGTTCACATATGCTTCATCCATTGCCACCGAGAGGGGGGGGTGTACGGAGAAGATTCCCGGGGCCCCGTGTTTGTACAAATTTTTTTTTCATGAAGTCTTACTTATTTTTCGCTTATTAGATCTTATTTATCGCTTCCAAAAAAAATCTTGAAGACAAAAAAATGCACGACTTTTTAACATTATATGCTTCTTTCAATCTTTCAATTTTTCTTTGTAAAATTAAAATTCGAATTTTTTCCATCGATGTCGATAACTTTTCTTTTTTTGATTTTCTTTTTAAAACGTTAAAACGTTGTAAAGATTGCATGACTTGATTTCTCATTAATGCTACAATTTTAAAGTTTTCGTCTTAGACACAATTTGTAAGTAACAAAAACGTGTTAAATTAAAGCTTTTAACAAATATTACAATTACGTTAAGTACAAAATATTATTAATCAAATATTGATATTTTAGTATCATGTAGGGCATATTATTATATTTTTAACATCGATATTAGAGTGGTAAAATTAAATGTAACACCAAAAGACGTAGATGATGCCATTCTAAGAGATCCAAATCCTCACATAACAACATTTCCTGTAGATAAACACGGTATTTAATTTCCTACGTATTTATTAAGCTTTCGTTTAAAAATAAAGAAACAGTTGCAGGTAATTGGTTAGTTTGGAGCAAGTCTAAAAATGCTCTGTTTTTTTTTCCTTGACTTTTTTTTTATAAATTTCGTAATTAATTTTTGCTAGAGAATATAGTTGGCAGGCTAATAGAGGGTACATAAATTTATGATAGAACAGCTGACCACGAAAAATCTAGCAATCATAAATCTTGTTACATCTAGTGGCAAAATTTAGAAAAAAATTTTAACAAACATACCAAAATTGATTGCCTTATAGTAAAACAAACGCAAAATGAGACGCAAAGTTAGAAAGGTTTATTAAAACGATTATTAGATGTAATTTCGTTTCTTGCTAAGGGTGGATTGGCCTTAAGGAGTGTTACTCATTTGATTGGAGATTCGAACAATAGAAATTTTCTAGTATTATTAGAACTTTTAAGTAATTACGATCCGCTTTTAGAAGAACATTTTAAAAAACTTAATGGAGACACAAAATGAAAAGCAGAGATTGCAAGTACATTACTTATCGACAGACATTCAAAATGAATTCGTATCATGATTGATTTTAAAAGAAAGAGAAATTGAAGTATTATTCTTTTATTGTAGACGCAACACCCGATTCTGCGTATATACAATAAACTACATTCATTTTGCTATGAAATACTGCGTTTAAAATCAGTTTATGATGCCAATATACAAAATATTTCTTTTCAGCCCGTTGAATTATGAAATGAATTTTAAAAAAAACAAACTGGATGTGCTTTTTCCGAACATTATAATTGCAATAATAATATTTTGCACAATTCCAGTGACAGTTGGCCAAGCAGAAAGATCTTTTAGAGTGCTGAAAAGAATAAAGAACGTATTAAGATCAACAATGATATTAAACTGTTTAAATGACTAAGGAGTTTTATATATTGAAGCCAAAATGGCTATGAAAGTTAATTTTGAAGAACTTATTAAAGCTCTATTATGAAACAGCGTTTAACATTATTTTATGTACACTTTTTCCTAACTTTAACTTTCAAAAGATTTAAATAGTTTTGACTTTTACAGGATTTAATTAACTTCATTTTTAATTTTCAATGGCCAGAGCACGCTTTTAGCAGTCCTGGGTATACGATTGATCATAATGAGGGCCCGTTAAAAAAACTTCCCCAGGGCCCGAAGATTCTCTCGGCGGCTATGGCTTCATTATAAAGTTCTTGTTTTCATTGCTGGTACCAAAAGTTTTTAGATTTTTTGGACAAGAATAAGCAGTCACAAGGCAGCCTCTTGGCACAGGAATAACTATAAAGTAGAATCGCGAAACAAAAACCCCAAATCTTTTAAAAGATCAATAAATATGATGCTGTCATGAAACATGAATTTGCCTAGCATATCATTGATAGCAAGCTGTAAAGTATTTAGGTTTGATTTTCTTGAGTTTGCTATTTTTGATTTATTTTTATTTAAGGCAAAGGTATTAGTCAGGTAGATTGAGGTATATATTTTAAGACGAAATTATCAGCAATCTCATTCATCAAATAATTTGAAACAAAGCTTCTAAGAATCACTTAAGCGCTAAACAGAAGATCGGTGAGACTTCTAAGCAGTTTTCAAATAAAATGTAAGCAATCGCTGCGGAAACGTTCGATCTCAAATGGATCAATTACCTTGCCAAAATTTTCAATCGGAAATGTTTTTAATGCTTATAACCTTTTTCTGATTGCAAAAATTTTTAATTTGATTGCAAAAGACCCAATTGGATTTCATTTAAACGATCGGAACAATAGTAACAATTGAGGACTAGATAGAGAGAGCTTTGCGACTGATGAAAGTTATTACAGTCAAAGTTTAAGAGATTTATAAGGCTGTATTTTTCTAAGGATACATACACACTATCTTAAAAAATAGTGTGTATGTATCCTTAGAAAGTTGACCAAAGTTGCTTCTTTTGTTACTCTAAAGAAGCAACTTTGGTCAACTGTGTAGACATTGTAGTGCAAAACTGGACCTACTCATTTTTTGCAGTTCATGAAAACTACATTTGAATTTTAAAAAAAAATTAGAGAACCTGATAATGTTTGGATGCAATCTTGAAAAAGTGTAAAGAATAGGGGTGTGTGTTTATTTTCCAACATGTATTGTAGGCAATATTTAATGAAAATAGAGTTCCCTGGCATTACATTATTTCTTATTTTAAACTTAGATGTGTAATCTATTTGTAAAGGATAAACGATAAAAGATAGCAAACAGGAAAGAAACTGCATTTAATGTAAATTTTTTTGATTTAGGGTTAAGGTTTTTCCCATTAAACTAAATTTTTGAGTTGAAAGAATTTTGCAAATAATCAAAAAAAAAAACGTTTTATTTTGAAAATCAACTCTGAAATCAAGGAAGAGGGTTCGTTTTAGTTTTAAATGTTTACTAAAAGTTCTTTAAAAATCTGCTAAATTTAGTGCTGACCATACCTTTATAGGAAGTTAATTTAAAAAAATAAAAAATCCTCGCTAAGCTCAAAAAGCTGACTGACGAAAAAAAAACTTTCCATAAAAATGATAACAAAATTCCTTAAACCACATTTCCGCTTTTGTGAATTTAAATCTTTTTAAATTTACGATAAATTACACGTAAATTTAATTATGATATAACTATGATGATTTAATTAAACTATGATAAAACACGTAAATGAGGAATCTAATCAATCGATCCAATAACGAGATTTTCTCGAACTTAAATTTGATATGATTCGTGTATTTAACAAGTGCACAACTTAGCTGACATTTTCCAGTTTGTTCCATAATTAAACTTGAGTCTACAATCGCTTGACTACTAAGATTACGGCACACAATCAACTTTTCCTAACTTCATAAATTACAGAACAAGAATTAACTAGTTCATAGGATTGCCATCTAACTAGTTCATAGGATTGCCAACATTAGAATTTGTTCAATTAAGGGGGTAAGAGCTTTCTCTTAACATCTCATCATTTGGAATGTCTTTACTTTTAAACTCGTTTAACTTCCGCATGTAAAATCACAAAAATCCTCTTGATAACTTTAGTTAGGCATACAAAAAAACTGCAGTCCAGGGGTCATATTATATTGCATATTATATACTATTAGTGCAGTATTTTCTAAATTTATCCCCTTGTTTTTCCCTTTCATTGGATTAATTTAGAGATCAAATATCCTATCTGCAGCAGAAATGCCATAATGCTCATCACTTTCGTATTAGCCGCTGATAATGCGAAAGAATTTGATTCAATTGATGATTAAAAAAAAAAAAATGAAGAAAACCGTCTACGACTACTTAGTCATTTAACAAAAATAGCTTGGTATTTGTGCATTATATTTACATCTGCTTTTTGTGTGTACTGATTTCAGTACATTTTAATTTTGACACATTAAGATAGAAATTAAACTTAGGTAAAACATTTATTACTATTATATTATTAAACAGTAATAAATATGTTTTATATAACATATTTTGGCACATTAAGATGTAAATGAACCATAGATAAAACATATTCATTACTGTTTGATTTTTTTTTTTTATAAAAAAAATGTTGTATAAATATGTTCATATGTTTTATAATATGTTTATATCAGCAATGTGTTTTATCAGGTTGTCATATATTTCGTTTTGATTTATATCTTAAATATTATACTTTATATTTGAAATATTTTTATCGAAAACTTACAGAAACTAAAAAAGTTCTGTAACTTCTAAATTTACTTTCTAATCCATTCATCTAATCCATTCATCTAATAAAAGCCTCAGTGAATTTTTTCAAGATTAAAAGTTGCTAAATTTCTCTAAACTTTTGTTTTTGCATATAACTATTGCGGAAATATTATAATATACATTTTAACAAATTCACGATCCATTTATAAAATGTGCATTTTAATCGAACTTTTATATCACATAAAGTAGCATTTTAGTTTTAATAAAAAATCTTCTTCCTGCATTTTGGTTAGATAATTTTTCATCTCAAGCTAAAGGATTGCACAACGCGAATACTCAACGGAAATATAATTTACTGGTTTCAAAACTACGTCAATGCCTATTGATGCAACAATATCACTCCGAAATATTCGCTTTTCAACGAAGATCCGCTATAGTATATTTGTATATATATATATATATATATATATATATATATATATATATATATATATATATATATATATATATATATATATATATATATATATATATATTAGTCTCATTCTGGTTTGAACCTTTTGAGAAACTTGTTCAGAGTTCAGAGCTGAGAGTTTTTTTATGATCAAATTTTTTTTATTTAATTGTGTTCATTGTGCTTAGGGGAAATCTTAACGGAAGTAATTACTTAAAGACAATTTTAAAAAATGTAAATATTAGCTTTTTGTGACTTCATTAGCCTTTAATTTGAAGCATTTCGAAACACCTCGATATCTAATCACGGTAATTTTTCAATTTTACAGTATTAGGAGAAATAGGTTAGAACCAGAACATGATGAAATGGACTCAAATGCGAAAATCTGTGAAATTAGAATTCTGCAGTTTTTCCTGTGTAGTCTTTAATTACATCTTAACAACATCAAGAATGTAACCATGGAAATATGTAGAAAGCCTTTTCGTAAATGATTCTCTCGAATGAACGAATGAACCAGAAATCTAACATTAACTAAGCTTTTGTTAACATACTGCTATACATGTAGCAAAAGTTATTGTTTATAAAATATCTTATATATGAAAAACAATCTCCTGCAGAATAGGAGTATTTGTCCTCAAATATAAAAACATAAGAAGTACGCTTTTTTTTTTTTTTATCGTTATTATTATTTAGGCGAGTGTTTCATGAAGATATTTTTGTTATTCAAGCATATTTCTGGTAGAATTTCGTGAAGGAAGGAATTTAGAGATATTAAAACTTTAACATCGATCAAGCAGTTTTTCAGTTCAAAAAAAAAGCAACTCATTCTAATATATGCTACCGATGATTTTGAAATAGTTGACAGGAAATCTCTAACTCGTGTATTAATAGAAAGGTTTGTATGAGTTTTTGGAGCTTTTTAGTCTAGACTATATTGTTACAGGATTATAAAGGTTTATTACCAGTCTCCAACTTGGATATAGAATTTTTAATTCTGCAAGGATAGATTACTTATTTAGAAACAAAAATGTTTCTTTTTCATTCTTAAATCAAGAAGTTTTATTTTTATCTCCACTTTTTATAAAAAAAAAAAAAAAAAGCAAAGCAAAAGTAAATTAAGTTTCATGCGCATTTTTGGATTATTGAAAACAAATAAAGGTATGAGGAATATGAGTTTGTAAATGACGTTGTCGAGGCATGAAAAACGCGAGGAACATTTTGGTCAAACATTGCTGAGCCCTTGAAAAACAAGGGGAGAAATTTGTGGAATACTGGTTAGGCACGAGGAACACGACGAAATTTTGCGCTTTAAAAAAGTAACAGTTTAACAATTAGATAAGAACGCTTAAACTTACTCAAACAGTTAATATCAATTATTTTGAAATACAATGTGAAACAAGCTGTAAGCATATATTGTCATCGTCCACCCTGTTTTTAAAAATTCAAAACAATGTAGATATTTAATGATGGTCACATTTCTGACATTCCGCAGTATAACAAGATTACAAAGTCCCCCCCCCCCCCCCCCCCCCCCCCCCCCCCCCCACCACCCC
>QPEY01000027.1:62675-85236 GCA_014706445.1 Hydra viridissima
AGTATTTGTTTTGCATCTACATACCAATTGTAATACTCTGTAAAAATGGTTATAATTCTCTTAAAAAATCAACTTTTTAACTGCAATTGTCAAATTTCTTACAAATGTTTACTAACTGTATTAAGTTACATCAGAAAAAGTTGATAAGTATGTATATATAAATCAACTCAAAGAATATGTCATATTAGGATTTTCAGTTTTTTTTAAAAGCCTGTATTTGGAAATACTGTTCTATAAAGATATCTGTGAAATGATTTTTCCCATTCTATAAAAACCTCAATACTCTCAGAAGTTAATTTTTTCCTCTTTAGTTTTCAAATTCAAACTTTTTCAAAGTTTGCAAAATAAAATTCTTATGCTTTAAGAGTGTATTTTGAGCTGTAATTTGCATTTTATTAGAAAATAAAAAATTGGTATGTACTACTAATAGCTGCCTTTTTCATTAATCCGTTATTTTTTTTTTGTCATTAATTATTGTGATTGTTGTTATTACCCATATAAAATTGTTAGTTATGATTTAAAGGATGTAAGAATGTTAGAAGACCGTCGTCAGAAGTTGATGATGATGCTAGAGAGTAACCAACCCAACAGGTATTTCATGACATTTTTCAGCTTCAACTTTTTTTTTATTTTAAAAGTTGTGACGTTCATAAAGTTTTAAAGCATTTTTTTACATATGTATAGACAACAAATTCAAATGGAAATTCGTGCAGTTGATACACAGCTCCAGCAAATGAGAATGCAGAAACAAGGAATGGTTGATTTCAATATGCACCATCAGCAAACACATGCAGGTATTCTCCAGATTTCATCCCTTCTCATAAAAAATAGTATTTTTAATCTTTTAATAAAAAATAGTATTTTTAATCTTTTAATAAACCATTTATGCAAACAAAAAAGAAATGAAGCAATCTTACATCTGAGCTTTGTAAACTTCTCAGATGAAAAAATTGTGTGCATTTGTGTGTGTGTATGCATGTATAGTAAATATCTTAAACATTTGATTTAGCGATGAACAAGATGAACCAAACTGCAATCTGGAATCAAGGTTACAATATTGACTCTGGCATACAAACTGCTGCTCCATCTATCAAAGGTTATGATGATGATGAAGTTGCCTCTCATCATTCATATCAACAGTTTGAATGGGATCAAGGTTTCTCAGGTGAACCAATGGATACTGCAATAAATGATCAGTTTAACAGCACTCGAAGGTTTGCACTTTTTTTTTTTTAGTTTATTTTAAACATCAAGATTATTACTCATAAAGTTAAAAGTTGATCATTCATCATGACTAAGCATATAATTTAACACTGATGATTAAGATTCTGAAGTTAATCAGAAGCTTGTCACACTCTTAACAATCAAATAACAGTTATTTAAAAATAAATTACTTTCTTGATTCAACTATTATCAAGTGACAAATATGTTTCACTATCAGCAAGAATAGATGGAAAATTTGTATTAACTAACTATGTTAGTTAACTTAAAAATGTTTTTAAAAAATTTTCACTGAACATCTTATATAATTAGTTTAATAAGTCTTGTTACAATAATGTTATTGTTGGGCTACATAGAAGTACATTTTCCTTATTATATTTTGTGTAGTAATTTCAATATGCACCATGGGGATCTCATTTGTTAAGTCCTCTCAGTGTATATTGCTGAACCGAGTTAACAAAACCCTTTTATCAAAAAAATAGTATCGTTTGGTTAAATAAAGAAGCTTCTAACTTAAATTTGTTTTAACATTTATAGTCAGCGTGTTAGAGCAGCTATGTTTCCTGAGGCTATGCAAGAAAATATGGAGCTTTCTCATACCCAGATTGATCCTAGCAACCCCACAGCAGTTCAGCGTCTTGCTGAACCTGCTCAAATGCTTAAGAACAATGTAATTGACCTAATTAACTATCAAGATGAAGCTGATGTTGCTCTGAGAGCTGTTCCAGAACTTGCTCGCTTATTATGTAGCAGTGATGTTCAGACTATTCATCAAGCTTCTATTATGGTTAGTCAGTTAACAAAGAAAGAAGCTAGCTGTTATGCAGTAATGAATAATGGAAATATTGTAGCTGCATTGGTTAGGGTGGCAACAAATTCAAATGATGGAGAGACAATACGTCATGTAGTGGGTGCTTTGCATAATATGAGCCATCACAGGTTATTTTTACAGTATTTGTAATTATTTTACCAAGAAATTGATTTTTAAATATCAATTATTCTAATAACATAACTTTTGAAGGATACATTTTTAATGAAGATTTGGTCTTTTTAGACAAGGTTTGCTTGCAATATTTAAATGCAGTGGAATCCCAGCGTTAGTAAGATTGTTAGGACATAGAATTGAAGCAGTTGTTTTCTATGCAATTACAACATTACACAATCTGTTGCTACATCAAGAAGGTGCAAAAATGGCAGTTCGTTTAGCACTTGGTCTACAAAAAATGGTGTCCCTTTTACAGAGAACAAATGTAAAATTTTTGGCTATTGTGACAGGTATTTTTGTAATTTAAATTTCCATTCATAAATAATACAATTTTTTGTTAATATTGATTTTTTGTGTGAATAATTTATAAGTGCTAATGGATTGGTCTAATTTTCTTTAATTAGACTAAGTTACATGCAAAGAACTTTTCAAAAATCTATTTTGATGAAATTTAAAATAATTTTTCTTGTTTTGTTTTTTTTTTAGATTGTTTGCAAATTTTGGCTTATGGTAATCAGGAATCTAAACTGATTATTTTGTCTTCGGGTGGTCCTGCTGAACTTGTTCGCATTATGAGAAGTTACACTTATGAAAAGTTGTTATACACTACTTGTCGTGTTTTAAAAGTACTCTCTGTGTGTTCAAGCAATAAACCTGCTATTGTTGAGGTATTACAATTGAGATTTAAGTAAAATAGATAAAAATTAGAGCACGATTTTTTGTTTATATTCTATTTCATAATATCCAGTTGTTAATAACTATATATTAAATAAGCTTTTTCCAAATTTTTATACTTAAGTTCAGAATTCTTCTAGAAATACTTTTGTGATTAGAATTTGTTAAGGGGTCTACTGTCTTTAAAAACCATTTTTTCTCTGGGCTTATTATTTATACATATCTTATTTTCAAAGGCTGGGGGTATGCAAGCACTGGCACATTATCTGTCACATCAGAGTACTCGTCTTGTACAAAATTGTTTATGGACATTAAGGAATCTTTCTGATGTTGCTACAAAGCAAGATGGTTTAGAAGGACTCTTGCAAATGCTTGTGCAGCTTCTATCCTCAAATGATATAAATGTTGTTACATGTGTTGCTGGTATCATCTCAAATCTAACTTGCAACAACCCCCGGAACAAGGTAATAACATAGCTATTACATATTTTTTCTTTATCATGCATTTCACAATATAATTTCATTGAAATGTGTATCTTAGATAAAAATACACATTTCAAAGTAAGTTAATTATATATTTAGCAAGTTGTTTTTCAAGTTGGTGGGATTGAGGCATTAGTTCGAACCATTATTAATGCTGGTGATCGTGAGGAAATAACAGAACCAGCTGTATGTGCATTACGTCATCTTACAAGTAGGCATCCTGATGCAGAGCATGCAGAAAATGGCGTTCGGTTGCACTATGGAATACCAATTCTGGTAAAGTTACTGAATCCTCCTTCACGGTGGCCTTTGATTAAAGCTGTAATTGGCCTAATTAGAAACCTTGGTTTGTGTCCTGGTAATCACACTCCTATTCGTGATCAAGGTGGTCTTCCACGGCTTGTGCAACTCTTAATGAAATCATTTCAAGGTAATTTGATAATTCATACCAAAAAATTAATCTAAAAATGATTTAAGCAGGTGTAAGTTACCTTTTTCGTATGCCTTTCTGTAATTTGTAGCTATGTATTTTTTATCAGATATACAGCGACGTGGTCCAGGAGCACAGAATATGCAAGATGGTGTCCGAATGGAGGAAATTGTTGAGGGAACTGTTGGCGCTTTACACATTTTAGCTCGGGAAGCCTTAAATCGTTCTATTATTCGTGAATTGAATTGTATTCCAACATTTGTTCAGGTAATATTGGTTTTATATACTTCTTATGAAATTTTATTCATTGTTTAATGGTTAATTGGTTTTAAAAGTTTAAAAAGAGAGCTTAAATTTTTTGATTTTTTTTAGCTTTTATACTCAGAAGTTGAGAATATTGTTCGAGTGGCTGCTGGAGTGTTATGTGAACTGGCTCAAGATAAAGAGGGTGCTGACGCTATTGAGAGAGAAGGAGCAACAACGATACTAACTGAGCTTCTACATTCTCGTAACGAAGGAATCGCAGCATATGCTGCTGCTGTTCTTTTCCGTATGTCAGAAGATAAAAGTCAAGATTATAAAAAAAGACTCTCTGTTGAACTAACCAGCTCATTATTCCGTGATGACGTTCCTTGGGAGGTATAAATTTTCTTCTAATTCTAGGAGTTTCGTCACCTCTTATATTTTCTGATTTGTTGTTTATTGACATTTTATGTTTTAGCCCGGTAATACGGAAATGGCCGACATTCTTACGTCTCAGTCTTATGCTGACGAGATATACTCGCCACACATGTCGCAAAACAACTTATCTTATAATCCAAACAACTATCAGCATCAACAAAGTGGGATGTTTCCTCCTATGCAGAATAATGTGACGCAAGGTTGGTTTGACACAGACTTGTAGACAACTAAAAGTCAGTGATTATTTTGGATTTGGGTGTTTTTTATCATGTTTTTAACGTTTGAACTTGCATAAAAAATTTTAGTCGCTCGCTATTTTTATTCGTTACTTCTTTTCATCGGTAAATGTGTATATACTTTAGCATAAAACATCGTATAAAAAATGTATATTATCTTTGCTCATCTAAACGTTTTCCTTTTCAAGGCGTTTAATTGCTTGATATTGCTCTGTATATGCTTTAAAGAAGTAATTAAAAAACTAAACTAATAAATATCTGTATCTGTTTAACTCTATACAAAACATATTTTAATATAAGTTTTCACAAAAATATTTTCATTTTAAATTTGAAATTAGTTTGAAATTTAAAGCATTTAGAAAACTGCTTCGATTATGGAGATAAAAATATATTTCGTGTTAACGGAACACCACGTACATAGGATTTTAATTTAAATGTTATTTTTTATTTTAACTGCACGCTGATGTCATATACTTTTGTGAATAAATTGTTTTTACTCGCTATTTCCTTCAATTTGCCCCTCTCCATTTATCGGCTTAAGAATTTCTAGGAGTGCTAGATTTCTGCTCGCTTCAAAATTTTTCTAGCGACTTTTTTTTCTTATATAGTAATAATTTATTGGCTCTTAAATTTCAGCTGTTTCAATTCTTCATTAAGCTGTTATTTCTGATAAGAATTAATCAAGTTCACTCTAATTTGAGTAAAGAATGTGCGACAATCGTTTATCAAGAAGTAAATAAGCCGAGTAGTCAGTTATTTTGTGCACTTTCATTGCAACAGAAAAACTAAATTATCTGGAAAAAGTATTATAATGTTCAGCAGACCTCTCAATGACGTCAGTAAAGCTTTCATAATACTTCCTCCTTGATCTCCGACGCCACAAACAAATGGCAAGTTATTTTAGCCTCTTTTTTTCTTTTTTTCTTTCTGTCTTTTCATTCGAACTAGTTTTAAAATGTTAATTTTCTTAAAGAATATACACCGTAAAATTCCGAACGATTTTCAAGTCTTTTAATTAGCACAATTAGAAAACAGAAAAAAGATAAATATATATGTAAAAAGAATAAATGAACCTGCTGTTGTTAGTAAACCAAGAGCGATGACCTAAGTATCTTAGGCAATAATCTTTGAACATAGGAATTTTATGAATGACGTTCTCATTGGCTTTGAAAGAAACGATATTTAAAAAATAGAAATATTCAAGTTAAACTCTGAAGACCTGTGAAGCAAAAGCTAATAATATGTAAGCTGTAAGAGAGGTGCCGGGTCTGGGATATATTGTCGAGAATTTAAAGCAGTTCGATGTTTCTTGGGAGTATAAATTGAAAGAAAAGAGAAGTTGAGAATTTGAACTAAAAATGGATTAACTAAGGTAGACCATTTTTTGTGTAAAACTTTAAAAATTCTTAACTGAAAAACGGCAATAACAATAATTTTGATTCGTTGTTTCAGAAACTTTTTGCCTCTTCAGGTCATTTACACTTGATAAAAGTCTGGACGAAAGCATGACATTCGTCTGGAATCATTCCATTTGATATTTTTCCATTTTGTTCTTCTGCTTATTCATCAAACATTTTACAGTAATTAGATGGATTTAATTCGGATAATGAAACTCCACATTTTGGTCCGAATGCAAACATCGAACTTGAGACTTAAAATTTGGAGAATGATCGCTGTTATAATTCGCTAATAACAAAGCAATCAACAAACTATTAATATACAAATTAACATAAAAATTTGTATACAAATCAATATTAGCATACAAAAAATTACTTATGCATAAATTAATCTACTTTTGAACGTACATTCGAAACATTACTACATTACATAACAATTAATGAAACAAATAGATTATATAACAAATAAATATAACATACAAACGAATAATCATGTATTCGAAAATTTTGCTTATAATAATAAAATTATTTGAGAAAGTACTCGTATTTGAGTTCGTTTATCCGCCCTATTTTTACAAAAATCCTCACAAAATCATTATGCATTAACATCTAACACAACAAAAGTCCTAAAATTTAGTCAAAACAAATTAGTTTTCTCTTCTATATCTTAAAAAATTTCTGATTATATTATGCTAATTTTAATTAGCACCCCAAGTTTCGTTAAATCTTGTTATTTTGATTCATAAAGTTAATTCGCGAACTGTTCCACGATAAATAAAATTGAAGTTATAAAAAATTACTTATACATATACATATATTGTGTATATACACGTATGTATATATATGTATATATATATATATATATATATATATATATATATATATATATATATATATATATATATATATATATATATATATATATTGTTTTATTTGAATTTTTGTCAGGCTTGTTTATTTTTTTGCAACTTTAAAACGCGTGTTTTTTCTTTAATTGTAAATAATTACTAAACATTTACTAAACTTGCTATGTTAAAAAATGTGCAAAATAATATTACTTAAAACTAATGTAAAACACATGTTTGAAAAGCAACGATGATTAAAAGTTTCAAAAAATAGGAATGTTACTATGGTGCATTTATTATTTCCATCACTGTAAGAAATGAAATCTGTACGTCGATGTACGCAAGCTAATGTTCGATTACGCGAAAATTTTTATAATCGCAATTGTTTAGCACTGGGATGGTCTCATTTACAAAATTAAAATAAAAAATTAAGAAAAAACTTGAAAAATGAGAGCATGTAATTTGTTTTAATAGAAGTATGGGGTCTTCTTTTAAAAAGTTTATGCGTGTTAGGAAAATAGCCGACGAGGAGAAAGAAGAAGGCTACAACCAATCGATTTATTCCGATCCGTTAAAAGATGCAGAAGAATGTAATCTGAAATATGGAAATAATAAATTTCATATTGAAAATTTGCCAATGTATGAAATCACGTCACTAAAAACCATCGGCTCTGGAGCATTTTCAATTGTTAAAAAGGGATTTTCAAAAAAGTGTAAGAAAGATATAGCTATAAAAATCATACTTCTAAATGAAAAGGGAATTGAATCATATATAGGGAAATATTTGCCTAACGAACTATCTCTTTGGAAGGAACTTTCTAGTGGTGCACATGTAAACATAATAAACTTAGTTGAAGCTATAGAAGTTGATAAAATAATGTACATTATAATGGATTTAGCAGATAGAGGAGACCTGGATCATTATTTGCTTAGTGGCCCGATGACTACTTACAAAGCAAAAGTTGTTTTCAAAGATATTGTAGAAGCCGTGAATTATTGTCATGGTAAGAACATAGCTCATCGTGATATAAAGCCTCAAAATTTGCTTTTTGATGCTCATGACAGAATCAGGTTGACAGGTACGACTATAGTAACACCATTATTAGAGGCACTGTAGTTACTTTGTTTTTTATTACTCGTTTGTAGGGCAAAGCCTGATACTTTAAAAGTAATATATATTTTAATTATAAATCAATAGGACAAAATTACTAATTTCTTTTTGAAAATTGTGCATATAAATATTTCAACGTTTAGCTAAGAATTATTACTTTAATGACACATTTTTTCAATTACAAAAACCGAAAAAGTAGCTTTTTTATGCCGGTTATATTTTTTGATAAAATACATCAGCTTTTATATTGCTCTTTATGCGATTTTTTAGCATATTATATTAATTTGACAGTGAGGTAGCTCTTTCATATCATTTTGTCGTACTGTTTTCAATAAATTAATGTTCTACATAAAGGTATTTTGCATGTATAAATATGATTTTTATACCTTAACCTTATGATTTAGATTTTAGCTTCGTGACAAAGAAAAATCCTGTTTCTAGTGAGAGATGCGGAACTCCAAATATGCTTGCCCCTGAGCAAGTCACAAGTTGCTACTACAACCCGTTTAAGTCCGATATTTGGCAACTAGGTTTAACTTTGTATATAATGTTAACACTGAGATTGCCTTACAAAAGCTTACGAAAGGAAAATTTAGAACAGGAAGTACAAGGTTTAAAAAATGTATACAAACGCATTCCGTATCCGAAGAATAGCACCATAACGCTTCCCTGCAAAGATCTGCTCAGTGGGATGTTGGAGTTTGATCACTCCGTAAGGTACAACATAGAACAAGTGAAATGCTCAATGTGGTTAAGTGCTTAAAAGCAATTTAAATGAGGTCACTAACTCGATAAACATTTTTGTTGAAACTTTGTGTTAGTAAACAAGCCGACAAGTGTATTTATTCAGCATTTCTTTCGATTTAAATGTCTGTATTGTTAATTATTAGCACTCAGGAATGAGAGATCTTTAAGCAAGAAAAAAAATCTCTTATTTTTACAAAAACAAATTTTGAGCCAAAAGTAGGAGAACCAGTTTGTCTTAGATTCAAGCTTTGTGCCAAATATATAAAGGTATTGGCTAGAAACTCGAAAATAAAAGTATACTATTTTTTTCGTGAAACTGTCACATGCACTTTATAACTCATCCGTTTTTTTACAACAAGATTTGAAACACTTTTTAATGACAATTTGCAGTAATTGCTTTTTATTAAAAATAGGCTTTTACATAAAGCGTGTAATATAATAAATAAATAAAAGGAAATATTTTTCTTAGAAAGAGATTTCCTCCAAAATATATAATATATATGCCGGTTACTTTACAAAGCAGAAGAAAAAGATTTCGCGATCATTTTTTATATTAGATTTTTATAAAAAGAAAATTCAAGAAATTAAGATTAAAAAAAACAAACATACTTTTCACCTGAAAGAAATGGAGAATTATCAGGCTTACTATTTATCTGTCACCTTCCAAAAATTATATACCAATCTAAAGATTGTACGGATTATTGTAAAAAAGATCTTTTAAGTCAGTTCTGCATCTGAACTGGCGCAATCTAATGCTCCCGGATGTCAGATGCAAACTATATGCAATGCATTCAATTAGCGTAAAAAAAAGGAAAAATTTACAGATAATTTAACAGGCTTGTTTTTCTTTAGCAGTTCCATCCACTTCGTCAGGGTTTGCTAGCGGATCAAGGTCCGCAAACAAGTTAAACCACGCAGACATATCTTTTCCTTTTCTATCGTTCTCCTTTTTAGCCTTAACGTGTTTAGCTGGCTGTGTCCGTTCAACTTTGGCACTATCTTTAACAGAGTTTGCATCTCGCGGAGCTCCACCTTGAGCCATTAAAACAGGGTCCACTTCCTTCATTTGAGATAACAAGAAAGATGGCATAAACATTTTGCTTTTCATGTCAATATCTGTATATCCTCCCATTGTAGAAGTGATCTCGTTTACAGATTTTTTAGATTCTTTAGCACCAAACAACGACTGCCATTGAGAAGAGAAAGAGCTATTAAGTTCACTATCACTAATACCTAAGGATTGGTTCGAAAGTACTTCAGAGAGGATATCAATATCACTTTGTGGCGGATCATTTTTTAATTGGCGAACTGGGGATCCAAATAAAAGATCATCCACAGAAAGTCCAGCTAAATTACTTGCTAAAAAAAAAAGGGAAAATGAATTGCAAAGTAAGAAAAAATTCTTTATACAAAATTAGAAAAATATGAAATAAATTTGACAATGACATAAATATTAGTAACATAAACTTTTATACCTTTTGGCTCATTTAAATCTTTGATTAGTAAATCAGACTTTGATGATGTTCCATTCGATGTGTATGGTGGAATATTGTTTTCTTCAAACTGCCCAAGCAGATCTTCAAACCCTTTAAATTAAAACAANAAAAGCAATTTAAATGAGGTCACTAACTCGATAAACATTTTTGTTGAAACTTTGTGTTAGTAAACAAGCCGACAAGTGTATTTATTCAGCATTTCTTTCGATTTAAATGTCTGTATTGTTAATTATTAGCACTCAGGAATGAGAGATCTTTAAGCAAGAAAAAAAATCTCTTATTTTTACAAAAACAAATTTTGAGCCAAAAGTAGGAGAACCAGTTTGTCTTAGATTCAAGCTTTGTGCCAAATATATAAAGGTATTGGCTAGAAACTCGAAAATAAAAGTATACTATTTTTTTCGTGAAACTGTCACATGCACTTTATAACTCATCCGTTTTTTTACAACAAGATTTGAAACACTTTTTAATGACAATTTGCAGTAATTGCTTTTTATTAAAAATAGGCTTTTACATAAAGCGTGTAATATAATAAATAAATAAAAGGAAATATTTTTCTTAGAAAGAGATTTCCTCCAAAATATATAATATATATGCCGGTTACTTTACAAAGCAGAAGAAAAAGATTTCGCGATCATTTTTTATATTAGATTTTTATAAAAAGAAAATTCAAGAAATTAAGATTAAAAAAAACAAACATACTTTTCACCTGAAAGAAATGGAGAATTATCAGGCTTACTATTTATCTGTCACCTTCCAAAAATTATATACCAATCTAAAGATTGTACGGATTATTGTAAAAAAGATCTTTTAAGTCAGTTCTGCATCTGAACTGGCGCAATCTAATGCTCCCGGATGTCAGATGCAAACTATATGCAATGCATTCAATTAGCGTAAAAAAAAGGAAAAATTTACAGATAATTTAACAGGCTTGTTTTTCTTTAGCAGTTCCATCCACTTCGTCAGGGTTTGCTAGCGGATCAAGGTCCGCAAACAAGTTAAACCACGCAGACATATCTTTTCCTTTTCTATCGTTCTCCTTTTTAGCCTTAACGTGTTTAGCTGGCTGTGTCCGTTCAACTTTGGCACTATCTTTAACAGAGTTTGCATCTCGCGGAGCTCCACCTTGAGCCATTAAAACAGGGTCCACTTCCTTCATTTGAGATAACAAGAAAGATGGCATAAACATTTTGCTTTTCATGTCAATATCTGTATATCCTCCCATTGTAGAAGTGATCTCGTTTACAGATTTTTTAGATTCTTTAGCACCAAACAACGACTGCCATTGAGAAGAGAAAGAGCTATTAAGTTCACTATCACTAATACCTAAGGATTGGTTCGAAAGTACTTCAGAGAGGATATCAATATCACTTTGTGGCGGATCATTTTTTAATTGGCGAACTGGGGATCCAAATAAAAGATCATCCACAGAAAGTCCAGCTAAATTACTTGCTAAAAAAAAAAGGGAAAATGAATTGCAAAGTAAGAAAAAATTCTTTATACAAAATTAGAAAAATATGAAATAAATTTGACAATGACATAAATATTAGTAACATAAACTTTTATACCTTTTGGCTCATTTAAATCTTTGATTAGTAAATCAGACTTTGATGATGTTCCATTCGATGTGTATGGTGGAATATTGTTTTCTTCAAACTGCCCAAGCAGATCTTCAAACCCTTTAAATTAAAACAAAATACTTTAAAAAATGAATGAATAAACTATTGTTACATTATCTGTACGTTTGCTGTTGATTTGATATAAAAGCATCTTATTCCTTAAAAAAGCATTACAAAAGTATTAGAAAGTATTAATTTAATTTTATTTAAGAAATGAATAAAGCAGTGGAATCAGAAATAAACAGGAATTAAAAACCAAAAATACCATTATCAATGTTGGGAGCAGCATCTTGCATACTTGTAAATTCCCCAAAACCAGGACTGGAATCTTGCAGTCTACCAAATAAATCATCTGCAGACTGTTTAGAAGGCAAACTCAATTGAGATTTCTGAGATTCAACATCCTCTGCAACAGGGGAGCAATCAAAGCTGATTAATTTGTCATCACTATCATTGTCCAAATCAAGTTGTTGTTCTCTTTGTAAATCTAAGGGTATTGATTCTTCTTTGACCTCTTCATCATTCTTTTTAGTCTTTCGATTTTTTGTTTTCTTACTTTGAGTAGACTTACCATCTTCATTGGTTTCTTCTTCATCCTCTTCATCATCTGCAATACCATTATTTGGAATAATATGCTTTAAAATTTGAAATTGATAGGAAGGATGGCCTTGGTATTGTGTATAGACAGCAGTATAACTTTTAGCAGTAGTACTTAAGAATTTTACCATAGCTGCCTGATAAGGCTCAAGAGTTGCAGATAGAAGGTTGCAACGACTAGCAGAGAGCAGATCAATTTTTTGCACAACATCTACTTTTAATTTATCAAATAATGCTTTTGCTGATTTCACTTGAGTTTGGACCTGCAATAAAATAAAACATTTCCATAAAATTATCAAAGAAACCATAGAGGTTCAGGGAACAACCATTATTACTAGATAAGGACCACATAAGAAAAAACAAAATAAAAACTTGCCTGCATAATCCATTACACTCATAACTTTTCATAACTTACTCACAAATAGGGCATAAGATTTATTTTTTGTGGTAGCATGTTTTTTGCTGAATTCACTTTTTTATAGAAAAAAAAAAGGAATATTGTTGTTAATTCAAGTTTGGTTAACAAAGAATCTGCTTTTGGCAGTAAAATAAAGTTGTTTTTTTTTGTTTTTTTTTGACTTGAACAGAGAAATTTAAATTTTGCATAAAAAGTTTTTTAAAGGCTTTTTTTGATTATGTAAAGTAATTTAAGTGATTTATACTTTAATCATGAAAAACTGTAACAGCTTTAAAGGAGAGGAAGCAACAATTGCTGTTGTATCTTAAAGACATAAGAAGTATGAAGTTCTTCTAAAGTCAGCCTTGCCCAAAGTTTCAGAAGAAACCTTATCAGTATAGGCTGCCTCCAAAAATTTTGACATACGAAAGCAAATGATTAGTTGACATTTAAAAAAGCAACAAAATGGAGGTTTGAAGAAAACTGTTCCTGAAAAAGTGGCTCAGAGTGTCATCTGATTAGAAGGATCCTAAAACAAAGGAAGATTTGATTAAGGCTGTTTAAGATGTACAGAAATTTCATAAAACCTCAGATAACTCCACTATTCAAAAATCTACTTCCAAATGAATATTGGGTAGAATCATTCGTAAAAAAAATCCTGGAAAAGCACTGAATCTATTAGTAGAATCAAAAGATTTTCACCATTTTTACAATTTTTTAGAAAAGAATGGTTTGATTCAAATTGTTGATTATCCAGATGCTCTTTACACATTTTGAAGAGAGTTCTTTTACGGAAAAGTGCAAAACCAGTTTACAAAATTAATTCATCAAAACCTAAAGAAAATATGATTGTCTGCTATTACTTTGGAGCTAATGGTTCTCAATTAAAAACCCAGATAATACTTGGATGGAAGATGGAACTGTCAATAGCGATTTTTCTATTCACTGAAACTGAATCTAGTTGGCAAAACCAATGCTCTTTAAAGATTATATTTAGAGAACTGATGATGTATTGAAAGATATTACATGTCCTTTTTCCATATTCTTAGACAATCATTCAAGTCACTAATTTTCATTTATTTAATCGGTGCAAGTAATGGGGAATGCACATTATTTCTTTTTCACTAAAATGTAAGCACATTCCGCAAATGTGGTATGTTAACTTTTGTACCAGCCAAATTAAAATGGAAAAAGGAAATTAATAGTTGGAAGAAAGAAAATGGATGCAACAAGGTTGATGGGATTGAATTTACAAGGTATATATTGAAAATATTCATCTTAAGCAGTGTATTGCCATAGATAATGATTCTGAACCTGCTTCCAACTCAGCTGCACAAGTCATTCCTGAAAGTTATGAAATTCCTACTTTTTCCAACTTCATTAAAAGTATTAATATTTTATCAGTAATGAACTTTTTGCTCCTGCTCATATAACTAAAAACATTCATAACCATGAAAAAAAGAGTTAACTTATCTAAAAGAATACATCATATAAGTTTCAGTAAATGAAATGGTTTTTTTCTTCAACATCAACCATCAACTTCAACCCCTTCAACTTCAACCTAGGATGTGCTCAAGCTTCCAGAATGAATTAAGCACAAAAAGAAAGACAATACAAAAAACTTTCTTTATAAGC
Source organism: Hydra viridissima (assembly GCA_014706445.1). Taxonomy (NCBI): domain Eukaryota; kingdom Metazoa; phylum Cnidaria; class Hydrozoa; order Anthoathecata; family Hydridae; genus Hydra; species Hydra viridissima. The sequence continues at coordinate 77,230 of QPEY01000027.1, forward strand.
GATACAATTTTGGGAAATTATCAAAGATAGGACAAAGAAAAGAAAAAATAAGGAAAAGGACAAATAATACAGGTGCAAATCAAACAAATAAAGATGGAAAAAGTGAAAGTAAAATCAAACTAATCTGAACCTGATGCTAAAAAGAAGCATGGAAGACCATCTAAAAATATTCAGTAGTTTGTATTTTATAGTTTCAATGAAGTTTTGAATATTTTGAGAAACTAAATTAGAAATTCTTTCATTCTTACAAGCTAAAATAAAATAAAATAATTTTTAAATTTTTTCTTAAACTAATCACATAGTTTCTTCTTAAACTAATCACATTTTTTCTCATAAGAATTTTATAATAGTCATTTTTTAAAATGCTGCAAAAGACAAAAATTTTTACTACACAAAACAGATTTCAAACTGTAAAAAAAAGATTGGTTGTTGTTTTGGTTTTTTGATTGAGTTGATTGGTTGGTTAATTTGGTTTTTTAGTAAATTTTTATAATATTTTCTAAATATTTTGGTACATGCTTCATTTGAAGAGGGCATATTTTTAAAAATTTGAAATGCTCAAAATTTATAAGTGCTCAAAATTTATAAAAAAGGAATTGCTGCAAAAAAAAAATCTTCCACCTTACTTTAAACAGTACTGAATTATGTGAAATGAATGAACAAATAAAATTTAGAAATAAAAAATATCTAAGTGTTGCTGTACATTAATCATTTTTATAGTACCTAGAAAAAAGCAAATTTTTTTGGTTGAGGATTCTAGCAAATTTTTTTTTGATGAGGATTCTAGGCTTCAAGTTATTGATCTATTTAAACTCAACTATCATATTCTGTGGCACTTTTCACATCCAGTTGTATATAAAACACATTTTTACTATAATAATTGTAATATTATTTTGTTATTTATCACTTGCTTTCTGAAAAAAAAAAATATATATATAAACGAATACTTAGCTCAATGATTAACTTGTTCAATTTCATTTTTACATTCAAAACTGCACATGCAAGTGTAAAAAATAAAAAAGGTGAAAGTGAGACTATAAATTTATAGAAACTGAATGGATATACTATTTATGGATGGTTACCTCTAAGCCAATTTATTCCTGCTGATTACACAACTTTCTCAACTTTGACTGCATAACATTCCATAAGCAATTTTAAAAAAGTTAACAAAATGTTTTCTGCAAAATACTTTATTACGCAAAAACAACAACAATCATACTAATTCTTAACATGAAACACAGTTATGCTGCATTAATAATTAATATTAATAACACTACTATCATTTTTATCAGGGCTGTGGAGTTGGAGTCAGAGCTCATTTTGGCTGGAGTCGGAGTCGGAAAAATTGTACCGACTCTGACTCCGGTTTAAAAAAAATCTTTCAAAGTTTCATAACTATCATAAGAATTTTATAGATGTTACAAAACTACAAGTCCCAGGATGCTCTGAAAACTGTAGGATATCCAGACACAATGGGAATTGTAGTTTGCAACAACTGGAGGACAAGGAGTTTGACATGTTATTTTTAGGCCTTTAAAACAGTGATAAGCAATAGGGTATTTTGCTGCTTATCACTGAGAATCATATATCACCTCCCTTGCGCTCTCCTCTACCTTCCCTTAAACTATATAACTTCATGATCCCCTAACTCCCGACTTAAATTGTCTGGCACTGTGCTACATATTCTTAGTAAAAAGCTAGGCGTGCCACCAACAAGCACCAAAGAGTTGCTCCACAAACAGAAAGACTGGAAGTATTCAATTAACTTTGTTTCTCTGGAGAGGGAGAATATTAGAAAATTGGTGATTGAAGAAGCTGTTAAACAAAGAGAAGAACTTAATGAATCTCTCAAGGGATGCTTTGTGTTTCTTAACAGAGTGAACTATTTTGCTATCAATGTTTAATTCCTTTTTGAAAAAAATAAAGCAGTTACCAAAACATCGGTAGTAAAAGACATCAAAGCTAATCACACCAGCGAATTTCTCCAGGTCTTAGTAGAAAAGATTCTTAAAGAATATGAACTTAAAGAAGAACAAGTTCTTTCATGTTTGAAATATTNTATCAATTAAGCATAAAAAGAAAGACAATACAAAAAACTTTCTTTATAAGCGATACAATTTTGGGAAATTATTAAAGATAGGACAAAGAAAAGAAAAAATAAGGAAACGGAAAAATAATACAGGTGCAAATCAAACAAAAGATGAAAAAAGTGAAAGTAAAATCAAACTAATCTGAACCTGATGCTAAAAAGAAGCATGGAAGACCAAATATTCAGTAGTTTGTATTTTACAATTTTAATGAAGTTTTGAATACTTTGAGAAACTAAATTAGAAATTCTTTCATTCTTACAAGCTAAAATGCAATAAAATAATTTTTATATTAATGTTTCTTCTTAAACTAATCACATTTTTTCTCATAAGAATTTTATAATAGTCATTTTTTAAAAAATGACTATTATTAAAAAAAAAGACTATTATATTTACAGTATGAAATCTGTTTTGTGTAGTAAAAAAATTTTTACTACACAAAACAGATTTCATACTGTGAAAAAAAGATTGGTTGTTGTTTTAGTTTTTTGATTGAGTTGATTGGTTGGTTAATTTGGTTTTTTAGTAAATTTTTAGTACCATGTTTATAATATTTTCTACATATTTTGGTACATGCTTCATTTGAAGAGGGCATATTTTTAAAAATTTGAAATGCTCAAAATTTATAAGTGCTCAAAATTTATAAGAAAGGGATTGCTGCAAAAAACAAATCTTCCACTTTACCTTAAACAGTACTGAATTATGTGAAATGAAAGAACAAATAAAATTTAGAAATAAAAAAACATCTTAGTGTTGCTGTACATTAATCATTTTCATAGTACCTAGAAAAAAGCAAATTTTTTTGGTTGAGGATTCTAGGCTTCAGGTTATTGATCTATTTAAACTCAACTATCATATTCTGTGGCACTTTTCACATCCAGTTGTATATAAAACACTTTATTTTTTACTATAATGATTGTAATATTATTTTGTTATTTATCACTTGCTTTCTGAAAAAAAAAATATAAATGAATACTTAGCTCAATGATTAACTTGTTCAAATTTATTTTTACATTCAAAACTGCACATGCAAGTTTTAGTGTAAAAAATAAAAAGGTGAAAGTGAGACTATAAATTTATAGAAACTGAATGGATATACAATTTATGGATGGTTACCTCTAAGCCAATTTATTCCTGCTGATTACACAACTTTCTCAACTTTGACTGCATAACATTCCATAAGCAATTTTAAAAAAGTTAACAAAATGTTTTCTGCAAAATACTTTATTATGCAAAAACAACAACAATCATACTAATTCTTAACATGAAACACAGTTATGCTGCATTAATAATTAATATTAATAACGCTACTATCATTTTTATTATCATTCTTAGTTTGAACAAAAACTACTTACATCCCTAAACTTTCCAAGCCTTTTGTTTTGATCAGGATCTAGTTCTTTGGAAATATCTGCCATCCACAAAAGACGAGCTCTATAATCTGAACGCGCTTGCTCCATTTTTTCAACTGTCATTTGAGTATCTTGAATTGCTCGAAAACGAAATGTTTCTAACTCAGCAAATAAGCGAACTAATGGAGTACGCAGACTTAATCTAAAGTAAATTAAAATTAGGTGATTGATACTTAATTGTATTTTATTGATGCATATTACACTGTTTGCTTACACTTTTATAAGGTTTTAATGAGACGATTGTAATGTTGATACTATATTTTGTGCTAAAATTTTTGTTTTAATTCAGACTAAGCAAAATTTAAAACTTTTATAAGTATTTAATATTCAACTTTTAGTAGTCTTTAATATTTAACTTTTTTTTTCTTTAATGCTTTTTTAAATATTTTAGTCTTTGTTCCTCTAACTGCTTTAAATAGTCATTAAAAACTCCTTTAGAGTCCAGAAGTCACTAAGTATTTTTTGATATTTTTCTAAAATTTATTCTAATCAGTCTACAAAAAAAAGTCTACAAAATCAATTTTATAATTCCTAAATCTGATTATTTGGCCAATTTGAAAAAGATCAGAATAACCATATATACATTGTAAAATACTATACCAAAATGTCATTAGTTTTATAATTCAGTAAAAGTAAAGAAAGTATAAATTTTTTTATGTAAAGAAAGTAGACAATACTAAGATAAAAATTTATCACAAAATTTAAAAGACAAACAATATTTATAAACTTAAGTTAGTAATTTTTTTCTCGATAAAAATCCCTATTTTTTTAAAAACAAAAATCTCAAATCTCGATACCTTTGTTGAGCTGCAAAACTTTGAGCTTTTCCTACAGAGATCATCATTTTGCCTGCTTTTGTCTTATCAGTGGCTCCTTGATCACGTAGAAAACGACCCATTTCATTTTCATCTTGAGACAGAGCTAAATGAAATTAAATTATAAAAATAATTGAAGTTCAAATTGTAACTTTAAAAAAACTGAACAATTTTTATTAAAGTGATGCATTAAGGTGAAGTTTTGACAATTAATAAAGTGTAACTCATAAAAACACTAAAATTTGACTTGAGGTTATTATTATAAATAGAGGATAAATTTTAAAGCCTGCAATAACTTTAAGTTAAATCTAATATATTAGAAAAATCTAATAAAATAAAACTTTGAGTTGATTAATATGTTTTAGCAACTAGATGCCATTTATACAGCTAGGTAAAAACCTTAAGAGTAAAAATTTTTACATGATTGTTATAAAACCAATTCAAAAAGTACATCAAAATTCAAATTAACAAAGTTAAAAACAAATTACTTAACCAATTAATCACTAGATTAACAAAAATATTAAACTAAATCATACCAAATATCCGTGTTTGATAAAACTCAATAGCAGTCATAAGTTGAATACATGTCATCTTAATATGTTGGAAAGCCTTAATTAAAAAAGTAAACAAATATTATTCATAACTAGTAACAAATAACTGAAATCATTTTCAAAGCAAAACCTTTCATCTTAGGCATATATGGGTCTGCTTTTTTCCATATTTCTGTACCACTTGTTTATCTAAACCTCGCCATTTTTTTTTTTTTTTTAATTTTTGTATTTCACACATCAATCACTTATTTTACTATTTTGGCATGACTACATTAACTCTAATATCAATGATTATACATGAAGTGGTAATTGTGCATATCTTTGACAGAGAATATGAATCTTTAAAAATTCATCAATGTTTCCTTTAACACTTTTTAGAATAAGTTTTGTGTTAAATATAGAACTGTTTTGACTTAATACAATAGTCTAAATTTTTCTCTGAGAGAAACTACTTAGAACAATTACATTAATATAATAGTAAACTTCAGAGAAAAACGCTTAACATGAAATTTGATGAAACTTTGAACATTAACAACAATTCCTAAATTCTAAAGCAGAATCAAAGAAAACTGTACCTCTAAACGTGAATCAACCTCAGCATCACCTGCGATAACAAACTCATCTTGCCCTTTTCCTAATTTTTCAATTACTTTTTGCTTTGACTTCCAATACTTTTGTTCTAGCTTGCCTTTTATTGAAGGTTCATTTTGAATAGGTGGATAGTTCCTATAGTTTTGTCCATACTTGTAACTATTTATATCCTCTTCATCATGGAAAGGTTGTGACTCATAATAGCTTAAATAATAACAAAATTATAACTTTATAAACCATTTAAAAGACTGATATATATATATATATATATATATATATATATGTATATATATATATATATATATATATATATATATATATATATATATATAACTTTTTATATTATAAAGTAAACATACATATGCTGATTGATGGATAGATGGATAGACTTACATTTGCATTATACAATATGCATACATATACTGATGTATATATAGATGCTACATAGCTAGTTAGTAATACTTAATGCTACTACTAATTATATAAAACTTTAATATAAAACTTTTACTAATTTATGTATGAATGTATGTATACTATATTTACTTTAGATATTCTTACTATCATTAATGACTTAAAACTTTGTTAATAAAAACTACCTAACCAGCGCTCATTTATTCTTAAGTAAATGTTTGGAATTTTTAAAACAGGTAGAACCACCTGCTCATAAAAAATATAACGTCATCAAAAGATTTGTTAGGTTCTCAATTAGATAAAAAAAAAAAGTCTTGTTCATCAAACATCGCAGCAATAAAATTTTAAGAAATTTTAGTAATAAAATTTTATGAAATTTTATTATTCAATTAGGTTTAAGCAAATTAATTACTTTTAATTGGCAAAAAGAGTTAGTTTTTTAAATTTTTTTTTTTTTTTAACTTTGTTTTGTTTAAGATGAAACAGTACATATATGTTTGTTTGGCCAATATTAAAACTATTAAAACAGCTAGAAGTAGAAAATAAATTAGTGACTATGTCAGTATAGTAAATGTAACAAAAATTAAATTAGTGTACAAAAAAAACATCCGACATGTAATAATGTAAACAACTGCCATTTTAGCTTGATCTTTCTTGAGTTGGCAATTTAAAGCTCATGCGCAAAGGTTTCGTCATTAAAGTCGCGACGCAAAGGAGACAAGAATATTGTAAACTTCGCGACGCACTGAGTGAATAATGTTGTGTTTTTTTATTTGTTTGCTTTTTTTACAAATCACCGATTTGTCCAAATAGATCTTTTTCTTTCACTCTCTGCTCAAAGATATTTGCAGTTCAACCGTGAATGAATTTTTATGCATTAGCTGAATTTAACCCAGCAACTTTGTTTATATATTATAACTATACTTTTACTCATTTTGTTAAATTTATTTAAAAACTTCTTTAAATGAAATCTTTTTATGTTACTCGTGTTCAAATTTTTGATGTGACCAATACCATCTACAGGGACTCTACATTATTTTCTTATTAATGAGGAGACTATTAATTTATTTGTTACTTATGTGCAAATTAAACTTGATTCATTAACCAATCAATTAGAGTTATAGTTAATATTTCTCACAAACTATAATTAAATTTCTTAATTAGACGCTATTGTACATTATTATTCATCATATTTTATTTTCAATTACTTTTCATTAAATCTCATTTTTTATTTGCACTAATTTGACTAAGGTGTTAAATATCACAAATTAGATTACGTACTTTCTTATTCATATGTCTTTTGCAGTTGACTTATCATTTGCAATATCTTATATCAAACAAACCGGTTAGCCGGTTTTGTTAATTAGGTATTCAACGGCAGGGCCTTCTCCTAAATATAATTCACAAATGTGAGAAAATGTATGTCATAATTAAACAAATTATGCATATTTAGAGGTGCTATCGTAGATGTCATCTTATTCTCTCTCTTCAATGATGTTGAATTTTTGTCACCAAATACTCTTGGATGCCTCCTCGCACCTTGTTAAGACCCTCACGTTTATTAATTTTAGCAAAAGGTGTTAAATTCCAATTTTATTCTTATATGCATAAAGAACAGAACAAAGTTTTGTCTTGTGTTTTACCTATTTTGGGAGCTATTTAAAAAAGATGCCGTTGGATTGTATTCATGGCATGGTATCATGGACAATCCTGGTCAGTATCATTAAGTTATATGTCCCCTGTTTCTTTATCACATTATTATTGGTGATAAAGAAACAGGGGACATATAACTCAATGATACTGACCTGGATTGTCTGCTGAAAGTGAAGTATCGAGACCTGCAACAGAAATTGATGCTAGAACATTTAAGGAGTTTTACTAACTTTTAAGAGACAACAAAATGAGAATATTAGCAGAGAGGTTAAATTCATTGAAGAACAAAGGTTTTCCGTTTTAACGGCTCAGATGATAGTGAAAGTTATTTTGTATCAAAAATAATATTCGTAATAGTTGGCATGCAATTGAAAGAATTTTGGGATGAAATAATGTAAATGATGAAATTGATGATTTGATGTAAAAAGAGAATCCTAAAAGTCTCAAACAGCTACTTAGATTGATTGCTCCCCCCCCCCCCCCCCCC
>QPEY01000027.1:103865-123095 GCA_014706445.1 Hydra viridissima
TTAAACGTTTAAATAAATACTTGTGGCCTCGTTAATCTATAGGTTGGCTTTCTCAATGAAGCAGCTTTTAAAGTATTGATCCAGTTCCTTTGCCCAGGTGTTAAAAATACTCCGACTCCATCTTCGTACTGCTGTTTTAATCGGTTAAAGTTTTCAATAATTACCCCAATAAACAGATTCAAAAAAAAAAATTTCCCTAAGATAATGAACGCAACAAAGAAGAGCTGATTTGCGTAACTGTAGCGGTATTCAGGTTGCTGATTCTCACCCTAAAAACATAAAGAGTTCACAACAAAATCAAAAGTCATTAAGAAATAATAAAAGTATATCAAAAATTGTTGATAAATAATAGTTGTACTGTTGCGTCATGTGCATCCGCCATAACATCAAACCATCCTTCCAGTGTTGCCTAAACCAAGACGATCTTTATAAACAGCATTTTTTTCAAATATATTTTTTTTAGATTAACATACAAAATGGATATTGAAAAACTTCTTGAAGGTTCACCACATAAAACAAATAAACAAAAGCGTAAATAATTTTACATTTTTTTTTTTGTTTGCAAAATATTTACCGTCTGAAACAAAGCCAAAAATCCGTCTAGTGAACTATCGAAGTTAATTTCTTTTTTTACCCAAACAAAATCGGAATTATTTAAGCACTGATATTTGTTTGTAACGCCATAACTCGCTGCAAGTCTAATAACTATGTTGGTAGCATTAGCGCAGTAGAAAAATTTACCTCCGAACAAATTATATCCCATAATACTGAAGATCAGCCAAAATATCAAACATATAAACAGCACGTTAGCAATTGATGGAATAGAGGCTAATAATGCATTTACAACTATCTAAATTCACACAAAAAAGCCATTTTTCTCACTAAAGCTTATAAAAAAAACTTAATGAAGTACGTTTAAAACTCCCGTACCTTCATTCCTTTAAACCGTGAAATTGCCCTCAACGGACGCAACCCTCTTAATGATCGTAGTGCCTTTAGTTTTTTAGTCCCGCCAAGTAAAGAAGCTAATGAAATCTATTTTAAAAAAAAACCTGGTTGAAACACAATAAACAATCTTATTTTAGTTAAATGCTTTTATCAACTATTTTACTCAAAAATAAAAGGTTTACACACAAAAAATCAAGGGCAGCTATTGGTAGTCAAATGCGGTATTCACAACCGCGAAATTTTGTCGCTGTTGTAACGCCGATTTTCATAACTGGAAGCAAAAAAGAGTTTCTTATTCAAATTTCATTTCGGTTTTCTACTCACATTTTCAATTATTAAAAATCAAATTTATTTTCTATTTTCCCATTTTTTGCATCTACTTTAGGTCTACGTTAGGTTTATTATATTTTATTGGTATCAATTTTTATTTATTCTTATTGCTGCTTTTTAGAACATTTTCCAAACGAGATAATTTTGAATTTTATTTTGAGGAACGTATTTTCGTGTCTGATATTGGGAAATGAAGAAACAACCTGGTTTTTTTTTTTTTTTTTTTTTAATTCAAACGTAATCAATTCTTCCTCCTTTTTTCATTAAAATAGCCAATCTGGAGTTTTAATTTCTGTTATCCAAGTTTTGTGTTTTATACCTTTGCACTCATAAGAGGTAGAATTTGAAGAACCTTTTGAAAAAAATTTCTGATGAATTTAAATCATCAGGAAGATTTTATACATCGTTAACTCTTCTGATGCACCTGTGACAAGGATAATTGGACAAGACAATAACGAACAGACCTAATCCAAATCAAAAGTACAAACCTTTATTTTGAATGCTTATGTTCAAAACCTAAAAAATCAATAACTATCCTAATTAATGAGATCCTTGAATGGCTTCTTGTTAACTTATAAGTTTAAACATGCATTAAAAATTTCATTCATTACACCCTAGCTTCACAAAATGTCTCTTTGAAAGGTCTCTTGCTGACATTAGTTCAAGTTAAAACCTGAAAATTACAAAAAACTTTAATCTATTTAACACCAAATTCTTTATTAAGAGTACTTTCTTTCTTTGACATATTTACCCTTATGTTTTTTGTAGCCTACATACATTTTAAAATCTATTCACTTCACTTACTGACTTTTGAGAATAAAAAAATATCTCTGAAAGCCTCTTTGTTTTTAGTCATAATTTGAAATTTAGAATAAAACTAACGCTTATGTTATTCTCTGGTAGGTAACATAATAAATAATAACACTTTTAGCAATATATATATATATATGATATATAATATGATATATATATGTATATATATACATATATATACAGATATATATATATGTATGTATGTATGTATGTATGTATGTATGTATGATACTTTAATGTATATGGTAGCAACAACTTTTAAAGTCATTAAGTTCTAATGATTCAAATTGTCATCAGAAGACTTAAAATAAATAAGCAAAAAAAAAGAAAAAAAGGAAAAAAAAGAAAATCATACAGCTACAATAAAGACATCCAACAAATTCCAAAAGTTTGTAAAGTACTTGACCACGCCCAAAGCAAAAATTTTGATTAAGAACTCAAGAGTGAACACGACAGCAAAAAAGTAGTTGCAATATGAAAGAAAATCTTGTAATGCTGGTCGTTCGGGAAGATAAATATCTTCAAATACCTTTAAAACAAGATTTTGATGGTGAAAAATTTTTAAGTTTAATTGCTTTACATATTTAAGTAGATTTATAATTATGTATAGTTTTTACAAATATAAAAAAGTATGTACATTAGTATTTGAAGAGCACCAGAGGAAAAAAATGTCACATTTTGTAACTTTTAAGAAACTTGGATTTTGAGATTAGAAAGTGTCTTATTTTTCAAGTTGTTTGCATAGTCAGATTAAAACTTAATATGGGAAAGAAGAAAAAAAGCAGGATAGCAAATAATATTAAAATTTGTGACACATCTGGTTTTTCCCCTTTGGGCTTCATTTATATTTAGTAAACAAATAACAAATAAAAAAAGCATTTATGCAACAATAAACATTACTATATATTTACAACATTAAAATTAAACTAATTACCAGAGTAAGGCTGCTAAAGCCAATTAGAAATAAAACTACCCCCTCAAAATATTTGTGTTCAATGAATTTTTGAAAATAATATCGTGCATTGTGCCAGCTTCTTCGCACTGTTGAGTTTAAGTAGCTGGAATAAAAACAGTTGCATTGGTAGCATATATCACATAAACAATCATCAACGTATGTTTTTTCACGCTTCATTTCAATTTTAACCGATGATGAAGAGTGTCCACTCTTAGATTCACTTTTATTGCTGTTCGAGTGACTTGTACTCTTTGGAACAGCTATGCCTTCAGAATATGTTGACTGCCTGTTACTGTGGTGCATCTCTGACTGATCTAGATGGTCTTTTAAATATGGTTTCTTTAAGGAACCATTTTGATTTTCTTAAAAAAAAAAAACTTAAAAATATTATTTACTGGTAATTAACACCAAGGTTTTTTTTTATATCACTTATAATTTTAGCAAATATAAAATATCAAATAAAAAACTACAACTTAAAACTAGATTACAAAACAACATTTTTTCAGAAATATGTTTAATATCATTTAAACAAATAACAACAAAAAGAAAACTCTAAGTTATGAGAAATACTTTATAGCAGTGGTTTTTAATTACTAACCATATTGATCATATACTAACACTTCTCCATTTCGCAAATCCATATGCTAAATTAACAAATGAGTTATATATACAAGAATGCACCAAATATTTCCTCATGATTTTTCATAATAAAGATACATACATAAAGTTTTACTTAATTATGCTTTAGGTTATTTTATTTATTATTTATTAGGTTATTTTATTAGGTTATTTAGATTAGTTCATTAAAAAAAAGTTTTCTGGTGTATTTTAAAACTTTAATTATTTAAATAAACACACACAAATACCATTATTTGAGGTGTCAGTGAAGCTTTTGTCTTTCTTGTTGAAGGTTTTGGTTTGGGAGTTTTTTCTTTGTAACTTTTTGTCCATTCAATCAATTTTGTAAGCCTAAATGGTTTGGATTTATCCTCAGGCTCATTTGACTCTGTTGGCTTTTTTGCACCACCACCAAATGCATTCAATAGAAGTGCCAAAAACAAATTTAAGACCTACATAAAAATTGTTCTTTGTAAAAATAAACTTATTGATTAAAAAAAACCAATCAAAATAAAATAAAGTCATTTCCCACACTTTATGTTGAAAAAGTCTACTTACAATCCATCTTCCAGTCACAAATACAAAAAATATGAAGAAGATTGAAAATGGACTGCTTAAGGCCAGTAAACTCCATGATGGCTCAATCCATTTGCCACAAAATATACGAAAAATCATCATTAAAGAATTTCCAAAGTCTGAAAAGTTGAATCGATTATCATTTGCATTATCATTAACATAATACTTTTTAAAAAGCTGCATGCCGATTACAGAAAATATATATATAATTAAACCAAGAATGATTGTAGCATTTGCTAAAGCACTAATGCTGTTAGCAATTGTTGTTAGCAGTTGACCCATTGCTTTCCATGATTGCGCCAATTTAAGAATTCGTAACTTCAAAAGAGATAATAAATGTTATTTTTAAAAAACATTTAAAGTTTATAAAACATGTTTGTAAGTAAATACAAATACTTAAAATACTTAGTATTTAGTTGGCTTGGTTTTTTTAATATTTTAAAAAAAAAAAAAAAAAAAAAGATAAAAAACTACCATCAAAAATTGTCATTAAAAATACTAACCAAACGAAATACTTTTAACATTTTAAGTGGTCCTTTCGGAAGATTTGTGAGTAAGACCAGCAATACATTAATTATGCTGACAATCACAAGTAAACCGTCAAGCAGATTCCATTTATTCCCCAAGTATCCTCGTAGTGTTAATGCAAATAACTTCAGTACCATTTCAAGGAAAAAAATTCCTGTAAAGACCTTTGAAAACAAAGTAAAAGATAATTCTTCTGAAAACAAAATTTTCAAGATCGGTAGTAAGAGTATCTATGTAAATACAAATGGAATTATATAAATAAGTAAATATGAATACCAATGAAACTTACATAATCTGATACAACTGTAATTGATTGCAATTTCGAGCTCATTTCAATGTGTTCACTTGACATCAGCATTGTATTTAAAACAATACAAGTCATAATAAATCCATCAAACAAACTGTTTGAAATAATTTTGTAGAATGCATATTGCATTCTTTCATAAAATGTAGAATTTTCATTTAATTCTGGTGGAAGAAATTCTCTCTTTTTTTTCTTTCTTTTTTTTACTGGTGGGGGATTTTCAACAGTGTATTGAAGCTCACCATCTACTTCTTCTAAAGGAGACGGGCCAGAAAGAAACTCCACAAAGTACTCTCCATGAAAAGAATATGTTGAACTAGTTCGTTTTATAATTGCCATTTTTTCTTGCTCAGCGTCCTAAACAGAGATTACTTTCAAAAAATACCAGCTAAATAATCTCAATAGAAAAATTCAAAGAATTGCAAACTCAAAAACAGGGGGAGTCTAAAATTTTAAATTTAATCTTCTTGGGATTCCAAACCTGACTTTTTAAAATAAATTTTAGCAAAAGTAACTGACTCATTTTTGAACATCCACAATAGTTACCTAAATCTGACCTTTGTTGTAAATAAATATATAATATTTAAAATAAATATAAACAAATATGTAGAATGTCAAAAATATTTTTAATGTAAGAGAAACAATAAGCTACCTTTTTTAGCCAATTTATTCCATCACTTTATGTAGCCATTAACTTATGTACTAATTAATTTATGCACCAATTAACTTATGCACCCATTAACTTGTATACTCATTAACTTATGTAGCTACTAATTTGGGAAAAAAACCTTTGTGAGATGATCCTAAAGTGCAAATTTAGCTATGTGCAACCAAATAAAAAGTTTAAACCTTTAAAGGCACAAATTATCTACAAAATATCTTAATAAAATATCTATATCTTATGCAAGTGGTAAACCTTTAAATTGTAATTTTGGTATAAAAAATGATATGCAGTTAAGCTATAAACTTGATCAATTTGTTTAGTACATGGTGTTTAATTTTGCAGATAGACAAGCAGAAGAATTTTTATAGTAGTTTACACCAGCTACATTTACATACATGATTATCATTTTTTCAAAGCATCTCAGACAATTTAAATAATGAAAAATAAACTTGCAGTTTTATTATCTAACCTACATAAATATCTAAGTCTCATGAAAGTATTTCAAAATGAAAAAAAAGAACTCTGCGCAAACTCATTAGCTGATGACATTGTTGCTTAGATGACGTTGTTAATTACAGATAGTTTTTTTCAATAAAAATTTCTTCTAAATATTTTATTATTAAAGTTAGTTTTTTTTATTTACATATAAAATATATTATGCTATGTATAAAAATTGCCAATAACACTTTAAATATGTACAACAAACCTTATCAGGATTAAGTTCACTTTCATACGAAGCACTTACTACTGCCAACACAAGGTTGAGTAGATAAAATGGACCCAAAAAGACGCATGATAAAAAATAAATCATGTAATACTGTCCCTTCGCTTCAATTACCTAACAGAAAAAATGAACAAAAAATACTGAAGAAAGAAAATTAATAAAAGTCTGAGAAATTTAATTCTTTATATTATAAAAGTAATATTATATATAAGCATACATGTTTTGGCTCTTGTTTTACTAACATAATAAAATATAAATGATTTAATATTACAGTCATAACAGCTTTCATCTCATATTTTTCCCCCCTACACTACAATTCTAAAATAAATAATTAGTGTATTCATATTGGAAAAGGTTATCTCAAGAGTCCAGGCATCAAATAAGATAAGTCATTATGGCATTATAACTTAGAGTATCTTTACAACTTGGTGCACTATAAAAAAAAGGTTTTACAAAATTTCCTAAAAGAAGTTTGAATATGCAACATGTTGCAGCATGTTGTACTTATATAATTGCATATACTTTCATAAAACTTATACTTTACACAACAATTATTCTGAATGCTTTTATTATATAGTGACAGGATCAAAATTTAACACTAGCTCAAATTTGGGTAGTGGTTCATAAAATATAATTAGGTATAGAAGTTTTTACACAAAGATTACATGAACTATTTACTTGCTCCTGCAATTTATCATTAATTATATACAAATATAATTTCAATATTGTCAGTTTTATAATTGTCAGTTTTTCAAGTATCTACTGTCAGTTAAAGCAATAAAACCATGCTAAGTGTAACAGTATGTTTTCTTCTTTTTTATGCAATTGGCAGTAAAAAAAAAATTACTATTTAACATTGGTGAAGAATAGAAAGACTTACACTATTTAAAACTATGTCCCATTGATCTAAAGAGAACACTTGCAGAGATGTTAACATAGCATACAAAAAGTTGTCATAGTTGACATATTTATTAGCATTTTCTGCAACATTAGGAATACATGTCCAACCAACTTCACAATTCCTAAAAAGAAATTTAATAACACAAACAATAAAAACTTAAGAAACTGTAAACACCATTTTGAATTTTAAGAAAAAATGATTATTTTATAATAAACATTGATAACAGTTATGAAATGACTTCACTTTAAAAATAAAATGTAATCTATATTTGACTTTTTTTTAGATATAACAAATTGATTTCACTAATAGAGAATATTGCTCATTAAGTCTTTTAAGTTTTTATATCTGAATTATCTAAATGATGGCCAGTTATATATCATTTTATTATTTACAACAACAGCAAGTCTAGTGTCATATTTCACATTAGGAATTATTACGGTAGCCTTGCCAATACTTTTAAGTTAGTGAAGAAAATTGAAATATACCATGATGTTGAAGTGTTACCACATATATGGTTCAACATATTTCCAGGCATGCTCTGCCACACTTTGTTCACCACAGCTGTTGTATCATTTGGGTTATTTTTAACGCAGCGTGAACGAAAGTTTCCCAAGAACAACTGCAAACCAATGAGTGCAAATATTGAAATATAAAAAAAAACTAATATTAAAACATCTTTCACCAACATCATTGATTTTGACAGGGTGTTAACCATTGCTTTCAAGCCTATAAGGTATAAAAGTAAATTAAAATTTTTAACAAAAAAAAAAAGCAGTTTAAATAAAATTATTAACATAGTGTACTTTATACAGCCAATATTAAAAGTGATACTTTACAACTAAGATAAAACAATTTAAAATAAAGCTACAAAGCTTAAAGAGCCCTGTTAAAAAGCAGAATAAAATATTAGAGATTTGTTTTGTATCATTATGTGGCATACCTTTAAATGATGATAGTGTCTTAAGAGCTCTCAAAATTCTAAATGTTTTAATGCTGTCAAGTTTACCAATTTTAGGATTCAGTGTTATAAATCTAAATAAAAAACACTTAAATTAAAATATATATATTTTTATTCTATTTCACTTATCAGATAACTAGAGCTTGGATTTTACTTTAAAAAAAAACAGCATTCAAAATATAATCAAGTTAAAAAAGTTAAGAAATAATCTAAATCTAAAATGATTTTTAAAAGTACTTCAAATAACTCTGAAATGTTTTCTGTATAAAAAAGTACAATTAAAAACATGAATTTTAAAAACTACATTTTTGAGCTCACCCTAACATTACAACTACAAAATCCAACCAATTCCAGTAACTTCTGAGGTACGAATACTTGTTTAAAATAAATCCTTTTGCCAAAATCTTTATTAGCATTTCAGAAGTATATATAACAGCAAATATATAACTAAAAATATTTATATTTAGTGTTAATAGTTGAAATAATCATACACAACATATTTAATTGAGAGTAAAACTTTAGCGGTGGTTTTTTAAAAATATTACTTTCACTTTACTTTACACTTTTAATTCAGAAGAAACGAACTGATTTATAAGTACCTTTGAATTGAGACTAACATTTAGAATTGTAAAACAATTCAGACATGATGTACACTTAGGTGATTCAAATTTAAAAAATTTAAATACTAGACATCAAGTATAGTTAACTTTCAGCAAAATCAGTTTTGATCCAAAAAGTATAGCTTTAAATGATCCTTAAAAATTATCTGAGAAGGAAAGTTTTTGGCTTCATTAGTAATTTAAGAGTATGTTGTAAGTGTGAAACTTCCATATTTTGTTTACCAAAACATCAACATCAAGAAGCCTCTTTTTCATTCTTCTCTAGGCTATTGTTATTGATATATTTAAGAAATACCCTTAGATTTCATACCAGATTTGTGTCTTAAGTCATCTAATGTGTAAAGCTTTAGCTTTGATTTACAGCTTCCCTTTAACTTGACTGCTGATCAAAGAAAGAGCAAGAGGAAAATGCAGAGCTAGTATCTGTTTTCAACTCTGAGTAGTTTTTGAGAACTACTTTAACCTTTAGTACTTCTTACCAGGACATAAAAGCTTTTTGATAAATGACCCAATACAGTGAGTATGTATAGGAGCATGATCCTGTTTGCAAAAGAGTTTAATGATATTTTGACAAGTCAAACTTAGAGTTATATTTCAAGTAAGAAAGCAACATGCCTTGTGCCAAGGTACAGCTCCAAAGAGTCTACAAACAAATAAATGAGCAGACAAAAATAAAAAGTTAATGAGCACCTAAGATAATTGTTCTTTACAGTGTGTATACTTTTTTATGTTGAGAAGTTAAACTTTAAAATTAATTTTTAATAATGTAGTTTATTTTTTACTATTCAAAGTAGATCACCCTAATGTACACATGTCATATCTGATGAAACAAATATGTCCTAAAAATCATAATTATATGCAAAATTCAAAACTCACTCTGCAACCTTTGGAGGATTGCTTAATGCCATAAAAATGCAATTTACTAATATGGTAAGTAGTATGAAGTGGTCAAAGTATCTGTTAGGAATTGTCAAAGAAAATATTTAGACATAAAAGAAAAAATGTTTAGTCAGTATATATAATAAAATACTGAAGAGTGGCTTTTGCCATATTCATATTTGAAAAGATACTCATTGGTAAAAATATAGATAGTTACTCTACGGACAAGGCTGTCAGTTCCAAACAAGTACAATGACTTGTCTTTACTAAATCGAAAAACAATTTGCTTTCCAAGTTTATTGCTGACAACAACGAAGTTCTAAAAAAGATATTTTATACATAATTTATACAATTTTTTTACAATCACAAATAGGATATCATCTATAAAAAAAAAAAAAATTTGTGCGCAGTGTTCAAAGAATTAAAAACCTGATTAGATACGTATTAAGTCCTCGATACATTCTTGACGTTTTAGATTTAGCTATAAATTTTTTTTTTCGAAAATTTGAGCTGAAATTTTAAGAATATAAAGCAATTTTTTCAAAAAAAAGTTATGTTAGGGGAATCGATAACAATAAAACGTTGTGAGAGTGAGCACATGGCGAAGAAACCGGTAATTGTTTACAACATGAAACCATGACAAAACTGATTAAAGGATGGAATGATGTCTCGCCTGTCCAAAAATAAAAACAAAAACGGAAGGCTAATTTTCCAACACTAAATTGAACTGACACAAACGTAATCTTTTTAAGTAAAATAAAAATAAACTTGTTGAGAATAGAAATAATAATCCAAATATTGAGCCTAATTTAGGCAGAATTATTATCGACCGAAAAGTATATCTTAATCTTTTCTGGAAGCTAAAAAATGAATTTCAATAACTAGAGAAGTTCTCTGAAATACTGTTTTTCTTTTCAACAGTCGAACCAATTTTTATTTTGGTTTTGTTGGTAATTTACTTTGTATTTTTTGTTCTCACTTACATTATCATTCTCGCAATCGAAATCTTTTAACGGTCTTCCTAACATACATGGTGGTACATTAATAAAATCATCATCAAAATCAGGTTCTGACTCCTCTTCGTCACTAATTCCTTTAAGATCTTCAACTTTATCACACTCAGCGTCGTTTTTTGAAGCGGTTTTTTCTAAATTTTCATTTTCTACGCTGAAGCGTTCATTTTGTCGTCTGGGATTAACTTCTGGCTCTTGATATTTTCGATCCCAAATGTCAGAACCCATTCGCTCATAACTTTCTCAGTAACATTTCTCTCATATAAATCTTCCTCTTCTTCATGCCATTCATGAATTTCATTTTTTTTTTTTAATATTTCTTATATATTTGTTGCTATGATATTTCCTTACTTTGCTAACTTTGAATATAAATAATAAATTTATTGAATTGCGTAAGTGAATAAATAATCAAGTAACTGAATTGATTTTCATGCTTATTTTTGGATGTGCATTGAATATGTTCAGATAAGTACTTTCTATTACTGATTTTATGTCATTTAGTCGTATTGTATATGTATTTACATATATGTATTTTTTGCATATATGTAAATACATATACAATACGGCTAAATTACATAAAATCAGTAATAGGAAGTACTTACCTAAACATATTAAATTAAAGCTATAAATAAAAATGATGAGATATAAATCCCAGTTACATATGTAAGGCATGAGTCTCGATAAAAGTGAGAAAAACTAGGTCTCGATAAAAGTGCGAAAAACTAGGTCTCGATAAAAGTGCGAAAAACTAGGTCTCGATAAAAGTGTGAAAAACTAGGTCTCGATAAAAGTGTGAAAAACTAGGTCTCGATAAAAGTGCGAAAAACTAGGTCTCGATAAAAGTGTGAAAAACTAGGTCTCGATAAAAGTGTGAAAGGTATCATGCTAAACAAAGAAAACCTCATGAATGACCTAATGTAACAACCTATTTTCATCAAACTACTTAATTCTCGACAGCAGCATGCAATAAATTAAAGACATAAAAACCTTTTTTTTTTTAATACTCCAAAACCACAAAATATAAAAATGGATAGGAAGCCACAGTCTTTATATTAAGGAATATATACACTAAAGTTATTGTGCAATAAAAAGGTAAGAGATTCCAAATGTCAATATTCCCTCTCAAAAAAGACCAAATCCACATTCAAAGTAGTTCTCTACTATTTTTTAAGACTTTTTTCTCTTCAGAAATTAAATACAGCAAATCTGGTACAAAAACTGATATCCCAAGGTTTCTTTCACAGAAAGGGATTTCAATAAAAAACAGTTGTTTTTTTTTATTGAAACCTAAATTTATATTGAAATTTATATTGAATTTATATTTTATATTAAATTTATATTGAAATGTTTAACTCTAACTCCGTATTTACGCGTTTTTTGACACAAGCATTTTTTTTGAGGGGGCAGGTGGAAAAATTACAAAAAGAATTTCTTGAAAAGTAAATATCAGCATTAAACTTCACCGGAAAATGAATCCTCATGAGACCAATGATTTCTAGCGACTTTGTCATCAAATAAGTTCAGAAACTATTTCTTATTTATTTCTTATTTATTTCTTATTTATTTCTTATTTATTTCTTATTTATTTCTTATTTATTTCTTATTTATTTCTTATTTATTTCTTATTTATTTCTTATTTATTTCTTATTTATTTCTTATTTATTTCTAGATTGTTAAATATAAATTTAAAAGTAACCTTTGTAACAGTGTAAGTGATAAAAAAAAAAAAAAAAAGAGTGGTTCAGCAATTTTTTGTTTCTTTAGCATTTATTTAATGTTGCAACCAAAAAATTTTCAAAAAAAAGTGTAGCATCGTATTCTAGTAAATGTTCTGTTATCTAATTATTTTCAAAAATTTATTTTTGCTTTTGTAAGCATAAATATTCTCACCCTGGTAAAAAAAAAAAAAGCTTTCAAAAAAGTTGACTTTTTACTAAACTAAGAATCTCTCAACATAACAACCGACAACATTTAAGACATGTTGTGCTTTTGAGCTTTGAAAAAATTTTTCAAGCTTTTAGCATTTTCTGAATCAGAATCACTGCTCAATACGACAGCATCATTATGAAAAATGATAGAAAATTCACTTTTAACAATTGTGCTGAAGCATTCCTGCAGATATTTATTTATGCAGAGCTGTCTCTGACTGTTTATGCGAATGTTCTGTTCCTGAGTACCAAAAATTGCTTGACAATCGCCTTAAAAATATAATCATCTTACAAATATAATCATCGACAGCAGAAAACAAAAATCCTCAGAATTTTTAAGACCTGCTTCACATTAGGGAAAATATTTGAGACAGGTTATACTTCATTATGATTGTAGAAATGACCAAGTTATCTTTGTAGCTTCCTCGATTAACCAGTTGTTGTAAATAATAAATTGGTGGAGAAATTTACTTGGACGGAAGGATTTTTTTTAAATTAGGAAAGCGTATTTTATGATCAAATAAAAATCCTCATTTTGATGCACCCAAATGCATATGTAATCCTCACTTTGATGCACCCAAATGTATATTAGGGTTATAACTTTTTTACAGCATCATTTTCGTGTGTTTTAGTTTAATAAACTTTTGCCTAAAAGTTTAAATAAATAATTTTAGTTTCAAAAAAATAAAAATTGATTTTTGAATATTTATTACGTAGTGTACATGTATTACAATACAGATAAAAAAAGAAAAGTAAGAGTTGCAGTTTGACTTTTTTTCTGCAGGCAGTATATAGTTCCTGCTTGTTAAATGCCTTTTTAAAAGGTTTTATTATTTCTGACAAGTTCTTGTCATTGTAAATTTGTATTGTACATTTGTAATTCAATAGTCTTTCCAAAGTCTTTCTTATTTTAGGCATTAGTATAAAGAAAGGATAGAAAGAATGGCTTTTAAATTGAATTCACGTTGTTTATATTTTGAAAGTAAATCATCAAAAAATGTACTTTTTCTTCAAAGAACTTAAACGTCAGTGTGAGATGATGTAAAATTTTTGGTTCATCTCTGTTCCAGTTATAAACTATGCTTTTAATTCCTCATACTTTTTCACCGCTTGAGCCATACAAAGTATTCAACGTTAAGAGATGTTGTGTTAACACCAAGTTCTTCGTCAGTTTTTTCAGAATGTGATGCTGACAACCGATAAATTGTTCATCATAAACTTTTGAAATTCCTGCTGCAATAGTTTCATGATTGCCAGCTTTTAAATGCAGTGTATCCAATTTTACTTTGGTTCTTTCGTTTTTTATTTACTAGAAGCAATTTTCCTAAACGTGCATTCCATCAAAATGTAAGAATCATTGTTCCATCCGAAACTTTCAGTCATTTCTTTTTTCAATTTTACAGCATCTTTAAATATTATTGTAAGATGTTGATGCTGATTCAGCCAGTAGTTTCGTCTTTTTGACGGGTAAAATATTTTCATACTTGCAACTTGACCTTTTGAGTACTCAACTTCTCTTTTACATTCCATATGTAGACAGTAAATACGTTACTCTTCAGTGGATAATTGTTGGTTAATAACTTTTCTAACAATAAAATGTTGACTCGGCGCATCTCATATTTTTTCCTCTCACCATTTTAAGTCTTCACCTTGTCAAGCTTAGTGATATAACATAATGCGACAGATGTTGAAAAATAAGTCTTTTGTTAAAGAATTTTTTACCATCCTTGAATATTTTCGTTATTCTTTAGACCTTCCAATAATTTGGCATTCTACCTTTTACTTCTAATTCCTCTTTTTCCATATGACTGCTGAATTTCATCAGATAACTTCTCCAGATATTGTTCTTTGTATTAAAGTAATTGTAATTTGTACGGAAAAAATGTAAACAAATATAAATAAGTATGCAGTTGGATTGTTTCTAAAACGCTTTAAACTTTCTAAAAAGATCAGAAAGTTTTAGAACGTTCCTAAAGTTCTAAAACGCTATAAAGAGTGGTACTCCTAATGAATAATTCCCAAGATATATTCTGATTACAATTTTTTTCAAGATGACTTTTTTTTAAAATTTTGAGGATTTTTGGTCTTTTTCAACTTTTTTTTTTTTTTTTTTTATAAAAATGTTTAATCCTGATGTTTATATTATGTGTCTTTTTTAAAAAAAACTTTCTTTAAAAATAAGTAAACGCCTAAACAAATGAATTATTTTGAAAAGTGAAAAATCTGATTTTTATTTTTTTATTTTTGAATAGGGATTTGAACCTGGGAACTGCGCTACTAGTGTGGATTAGAACTAGATTCGCATTTAACAATTTAAACCGTAAATCTTAATCGCGATAGTTTTTATTCCGTTTGGGCGAATATTTCAATAGGGAAAAAAAAAAAAAAATCTTGCAATGACAAATATTTCTGGAAAAAAAATAAAATAGGAAAATTAAAAACTTTTTCAAATGATATTAGAGTTTTATTGTTGAATTTGTACTTCATTTAGAAGCCTCGTGTTGACTGATTTTGTAAACTAATTATTAAGTCCATATCTTTTGTTAAAAAGTAGAATATAAATCTACTCCCGAAAAAACTTTTAGACAACTGACACGAATAGAACATTTGGCGTTGTAAGAAATTACCTTGATTCCGAAGGAAAGTTAAGGAAAGTTAATTTAAGATTGTGATTGTTGTGTCCCGCAAAATATTTTTATCGAGCTTTTTTTCGGTAATTTTAAAGTAACGATTTTTTTTTTTAATAACATTTTTAAGTTTTGTTGGGTAAAAAAATTATTGTACTTTAAACTTTGACTCTGAATCTACCAGCCTAATTAATCTTATAGAATCTCATAGAACTTCAAATTGTGTTTCTGAACTTGCATCCAACTCGCCTTCAGGTAATATCAGCCAACCGCATGTCATGTTGTTCATGGAAAATATCAAGTAAACAACAATAATATCACTAAAAAAATTTTGTGCATACGTGAACAGTAGAAATTTTGTGCATACGTGAACAGTAGAGTATGTCATTCTTTTAATAAATTTGAAATTTTGAAATAAAATAACTGGGGGGGTGTTGTGCAAAACTAGACCACACGCATTTTTAGCATTTCATGAAAAACGCATTTGAAATTTCGCAATCTGTAGGACTTCAAGTTTTGCAACAGACTGTTTTGACTTTTAGAATAGTCAATTTATTAGCCATTTTCTGGCCCATTATTGTAAAATGTAAAACTTGTGAAAAGCTAAATAATGGTATTAATAACTCAAAAAATGAAAAAAAGAACGTTGTTTAGATATGCATAACACCATCCATATAATGTTTCAAAAATTCATATTTGAACATATAAATATTTTTTTAAAATGAAGCTTTAATATCAACTAAATATTGTAATTAAATCTTTCAGAGATTTCAGAGATCTGGAAACAACATCTTTGTGCTCTAATAATCCAGTCGATGAGCTCAGGGAGAAACATAGCATTAAAGTTTAGTGTAGGCTTTTTTTGTATCTAACACTTGTACTATTAAGCTCTAATGCAAACTACAAACTACAATTCCCATTGTGTCTGGATACCTACAGCTTTCAAAGCATCCTGGGACTTGTAGTTTTGTAGCAACTATATATGTATGTATGTTTTTCCTACGGTTTTTTATTCTTTTGGTCAACAAATCTACATTAAAAGTCATTTTTTTAAAAGTCATATCTAACACTTGCACCATTAAGCTCTAAATATCCTTTATAACTGTGTTGATTATAAAAGTTTATTTTCTTTTGATGAACTTGCAAGTAAAGAAACAAGAAGGTGCTTAGAATGAAAATGAAATACCCCATTTTGAATTGATTTTCCAATTCAACACAAAATAAAGATGTAAAGCCCAATTGCTGCGATTGGGTCTAATATCTGTGTTGATTTTTAAATTCAACTCAGATATAAAGCCCAATCGCAGCTTCTTTAATGGTTGGGGTCCATCAACAACAGAATGCTTCACCTTGGTTTTAAACTACATCTGAAAGTATACTTGAGCTACAAACTGAACAAGTTTCTTCAAAAAATCCCATTACAATTTTCACTTATGAGAAACCCACTATCTTTACCAGACTCAGTTATTGAATTTATAAAATCTGATCCAATCATGGTTTGATTACATGCTAATTGGTCAATTTTTTAAACTTTGTCATTTTTGTAATCAAATAATTAGATTTAATTAAATATTGAAAGAAATTTGTTACAATTGTAGATGTAGCAGCAATCATTATTAGATAATTCGAATTGAAGAGATGTTAGTGTTGTGCTGGAAACTTTTCATATAGCTCTGTATAATGGTATTGAATGGAAAGGTTTTTTGTTTGATATTTTTTGAACTGTCTTCTGAGGATATTTCATTTCCAGCCTTAAAACTGTTTGGTAAAGTTTCTTGATTCCAATCATATCCCACTGATTCATAAACTTCGTCATCAGGTTTTTTTTTTGGCATACCTTTTTTTTGTCAAAAGGTCCAAATTAGTTTAAAAAAAAATCCGTTAAAATATCAACGGAGTAACTCCGTTGACAGTAAATCCGTTAAACTCCGTTAAGTTTACGGATTAAATTGTAACAAAATGTGGGAATAAAACAACGGATAACACCGTTAGCTATTATATAACAGAATAACTTTGTTACGTTAACGGAGTTCAGGCGTGTAAAAGAGTTCATAATATTAATTTCTCTGAACACTTAATATTTTTTTGAAGCTTAAAACTTATTTAAAAAGTGTATTGAATTTTAATTAGTAAATATTATCATGTGTGTTTAAGGTTAGTTATTTTCATTATTAATATCATTTCTTCATTAAGTTAAAATTTAAGTTACATTACTTAATTGCATAATTAAATGTTTTATACATTTACATAATGTCTGTGCTAATCAAAGTATGGTCTTCTGATCGAATTATTAAGAAGTTAGTTGCCATCAACAGTAGCGAAGAGTTTGCTGCTAAAGGTGACAATGCTATAAAAGCATTTTAAAACAAATATGCAATGTTTTAAACGCTCAAATTATTTTGCAGATTTATTAGATCTTTTTTACCATTTTCGAAATTTTCATGGCTTAGCCACGAGAGGATCTGAATTACGCTGTATGTTAAATAACTGTCCAAGATTATTCCTTCGCTTTAGTAAGTTAAAAAAGCATTTTGAGCACCATCATTTTGTTGTGCCAGATCAAACTTTAGACTTCAACAATAATGGAAGTTGCAGTAACAACTTACGAAGTGAGTCACAGGAAGATGCATTTCACATAAATTTTCCAAGTGACCATTGTAATAATGAAGATTGTAATAATGCCACAATTGTTAACTCTAGTTCTACAACAAGAGACAATATTGAAGTATCTGTTATGAAGTTTGCATCAGAAATAACTTCAAAACCAAACATCACTTTAGCTAATTCGCAGCTTTTTATGGAAAATGTGTCTGACCTACTAAATGACGTTGCTGTTTATGCTTCAAAGATAGTAGAAACTCTAGCAATTAAGTTGAAAGTAGCTCCAATTAATGAATTTGTTTTTGATGTGATAAATGATGTCAATAGTATGTTTAGTATTTTCAATAAAACTGACACTATATATAAAAGAAAAAAATGGCTAAAAGAATCTGGGTACTATATTGAGGCAACAGAAATATCACTAGGTATACGTGAAGAACAACAATACTCTATGGCATTGCAATCAATGCATTCTGTTTTAGTAGAGGACAAATGCTATGTTGTGCCCATTGATATCCTACTTGCCAAGATATTGGAACAAGCTTCATCAAGGATTACTTTCCCACAGTGCACACCAAGTTCACTCCCAAATAAAGTACAAGATTTTGTTGATACACATACTTTTCATCATCATTCATTCCTTCAACGGCACCAAAAAACATTTTTGCTACACTTTTTTATTGATGCATTTGAAGTAACAAATGTGCTTGGGAGCCATACACGTGTACATAAACTTGAAGCTTTATACATGATGATACGCAATATTGCTCCTGAGTATCAGTCTAAGACTGATAGCATTTTCTTAGTTGGTTTATGGTATGCACTAGATGCACACACAGATAAATACTCATACTATCCAATCCTTCATAGTGTTGTATCTTTATTGCAACAATTGGAAAGTGAACAGGGTGTTGTTGTCAAAGTTAATGGAGTGGAAGAAATTATTCATGCCGTTTTGATTTTATTTTCTGCTGATAATTTAGGAGCACACACTTTGTTTGGCTTCATGGAAAGCTTTAATGCAAAATACTTTTGCCGATTTTGCAAGTGTACACATTGTGAAATTCAAACTTCATTCAAGGCAGAAACCTTTGATAAGAGGACTCGAGCAGAATACGATATGTGTGTATCAGAAAGTAGAAGCAATAACTACAATGCTTCAGAATCTGGCATTAAGCATGGTTGTCCTTTCAATTGTTTGTCACAGTTTCACTGCATAGACCAGAGTGCAGTTGACTGCATG
>QPEY01000027.1:129209-148130 GCA_014706445.1 Hydra viridissima
ATAACAATTAGTTTCATTGCAAATTTAGGCTGAGCATGGATTACAAAATGTTGCAGAAAAGTTGGAGTCCCCTTATCCGGTGATAATATTACAGGGGGTCGAGGGAGAAAAAATTCTCTCCATAAAGATTGCAGCTGAAAAAACCTTGCTTGAAGCCGGCACATCTATCGTAGAAGGCATCGATCGTTTATTCAAGCATTTTCGGTGCTTTAACATCTAATACCACCCGTCAACAATCATGTTTTGGCAGTTTCTGCAAGATATTTATGGGCTGCAGTATGGTTCAATGTCTAATGGAGTGGTTGAGCTACGATCAACACTCGCTAAATATGTTTAATTCGCTAAATATGTTACATGAAGTTTTACAATTTTGTGTTATTTTTTATTTATTTCTACAAAAGGTTTTATTGCTGTTGATGCCATCTAAAACCCTAGTAATTAACTAACCGTCTAAACACCGTATAAAATATCTTGAACTGTTTTATTTCAGCAATTTCTCAAGATAAACAAAATAGTTTTTCATATATTACGGATTATTTTGTTACTTCAACAAATTATCCGTTAAACTTACGGATTAACTTGTTACTTTTGAGTAACGGATTGAATCCGTTAAATTATTACTCCGTTAAATTAACGGAGAACTCCGTTGGTGCTATATTGAGGGAGTAGTCCGTAACATACTCCGTTATTTTTAACGGGTTTTTTTTTAGAGTGAGATAATTAAAATTTTTTTATTTCCTCTGATTTCAGCTGCTGCCATTAGTATTGCTAAAGCTGTGTTTGTAAAATGATTGTAAGATAATTTAAAATGATTGTAAGATAATTATCTTACAATCATTTTAATAACTTTCCCTGGTAATGATTTTTCTAGATAATTCTTATGTTTTCTAAAATTTCTTATATATTTATTCAAACTCCAATACATCCTCAGAACATACTCCAATTAGCAAAATTAGTTTATGTAATGTGGAAGTACTATGCAGTAGCAATTTCTGTACAGTAGGAAGCATAACATAGCAGCCGTACAAACTCACTATAACTTAAGCTGTTTCAGTGACAGTATAAATCTAACTGATTGTTGTTAATGAGATTACCACAAGATTTTATGGTATATGTTATGGTAATGGGAATGTTATGCAATCTTGGGTTATGGTAATGGGAATGTTATGCAATCTTGGGTTATGGTAATGAGAATGTTATGCAACCTTGTGATCACAATCAACATAAATTGAGAAAAAACTTCATGATTTTTAAATACTCCTCTGGGAGAATTACCATCATTTTTATTTCAGCTGCTACTTTTGATATTGCTATACCATCTATATAAACACAGCTTTAGCAATATTAATGGGTAGAAGCTAAAATTAGAGAAAAATAGTTATTTTTAGGATAGTGTTTAACTTTTTCCACTAAAATAACGTAATCCACCATAATTGGCAAAATTAGTTTATGTAATGTGGAAGTACTATGCAGTAGCGGTTTGTGTACAGAAAGAGGCATAACATACCAGTCATACAAACTCACTATAAGTTTAGCTGTTTCAATGGTAATATAAATCTAATTCATTGTTGTTAATGGAATATCCACAAGGTATCGTTGTGAGAATGTTATGCGAACTTAGGATAACAATCAATGTAATTTCAGAAAAAAACTTCAAAATTTTAAAATGCTTCTGGCAGAATTACCATCATTTATTTCAGCTGCAATTATGCATTTTGTGTAACCATCTATGTAAACACAGCTTTAGCAATATTAATGGCAGCAGCTGAAATCAGAGGGAAAAAAAAAAAATTTTTAGGATAGTATTGAACTTTTTCCATTAAAACATCTTGCAAGAAGGGGATAAATTTGCCCAAGGGCTTAGTTTCTAATCATTTAATATTGTTTATCTCTGAGGTAAGTGCTCATTTTTAATGCAAGAGCTTGCTTTACACTCATTTTTAAAGGAAAGGTTTTATCCAAAGTGTTTTAAACTTTTTTAAAGTATTTGACATCTTTTTAAAAAATGTGCTTCTTGCAAAGGCTAAAAATAAAGCTTGATGTTCAACAGCTAGTTCTTTTATCTTTTCACTTTTGCTTCGCTTTTCAAAGACCTCCCATTATTCATGGGGTTTTCCAGAACCAAAATGGCTACTTTTATTGGTCATAAGATTTTCTTAAAGCCATTGATATTCTTTTTCTATAAATGAACCATAATTTCTACAACATTGTTTTAGTTTCTTCTTCACTTTTGAAATAAATGTAGCTAAAGTAGTCTTTACTTTACTTATGTTCTCTTTGCTAATTTCTTCAGATTTATTTCATTTCATTAAATAAATCTTTCTATGATCGTAATTTATCCACTCGTAACCCACGTAGTCTTTCGGGATAAGATCTAACCTTTGTAGCTATTGTTTTAAGAATCGCCAAGTTTTATATATATATTTATAATATATCGGAAATATATCGGAAACATTTTTTTTCATTTTTTTAACACTTTATATAATTTTTCACTTTAAACTGTTTAACATTTTTATTATTATTTTTTTGACAATTTTCACATTAAGTTTCCTCTAATGTTTAAGTAAATAATGTTACTTGAATTTTTTTTTTATATTTAAAAACATTTTTTGCTGTTTATTATTGTCATTGTTTATCACTTTTATAATGCTTTAAAATTATTTTTATTATTTATTATTGTTGTTTACTACTTTTATTAGATTTTAAATTTCTTGCTATTTACTTGCTATTATATATATTACAGGAAATACTGAAGTTGTTGAGTAAAGCTATTTCAAGTTACCAATTATCGAATAATAAGTCATTATAACAAGCTTCCAAGTAGCATATGATGACAAAATTATGCTTCTTAAAAATGTATATGATATATTAAAACAAGTTATACAAGTAAAAAAACTCAAATTCAAGAAATACAAATGTCAATGGGCCCAAAAAAACCTTGTTTTACGCCATTTTCATTTGTTTTGATATAATAAACTACTGTTAAAAAATGGCGGAAAACAAGGTTTTAATGGATTCATTGACATTTGTATTTTTTCAATAACTCCCAATATCGCAGGTGACCGCTGCAATCCCTTCATATTCTAAAAGTAAAAATGTTAGGTGAAAAAAATACATACATCTTCTTGGAACTCGGTGGAACATTTTTTTAGCGATATTTAAAACAAAAAATTATGCATATATTCTATTTTACTTTAGAAAATTCTTCTAAGTTGAACAAAAAAAAATCAGATTGCAGTTGTTTTTTTTTATTCTTTCAATATATTTGAAATACATAAAGTTAAAATATCATCTTAAAAGTAAAAGTAGACTTTTATTTAGATTAAAAAGTCTCCATTTTTACTAAATAAAAATCTCATTTTTCAGATTTCTTTGAAAATAATATTATTATTTTTTAACTTTTTTTAACCATAAAATACAAGATATAGGTTTTACGAAAAAACTATTTTTACTTTTTAAATGAATAATTATTGTAAGTTAATATTTTTAAAAAAAGGGTACTATATTTACAAAACAGTTGTGAGGGGTTTATTGCCTTTTTTGTTGTTTTGAGTCACTGCGCGTTGGTAACTGAGCTATATATAGATGCTTTCGTTAAATAGAATAATTAGACGATAATTTAATCTTTACTTTATCCAAAATACCATTTATCAATGAAAGCAACAAATGCTTTTGCTTCTAAATCTATTTCACTAAAGTTTGCCCCTAAGCCATTTTAAAAATCAAAGTTATAAAACAAAATAACTTATAACCCTATAAAATGATGTTACTCATACGTTACACAATATAATACTATCGCATTTAAATTGAGATTACTTATTTTGAAACCACCACTTTCTTTAAGTAGACTCACAGAGACTCAATTAAGAGTTTATCGAATGAGAAGGCTCGAAAATCAAGAGTGTTTATTTCTTACGGTCATTCATGCGTTAAGCGCCTAATAGCATCTCGATTGTAATTGCAGTTTTAAAGATGGCGGTTAAATATTTTTCTCAACAATACCATCACAAAAGGCAAAGATTTTTATCATGAATTCTTTTAAAGCATGTAAGTTTCGTATTTTAAGTTTTTAAATATAGTAGAAGATTTAGCAATAATAATTGTCAAACATTTGTATATTCAAATGTTTTTATGCTAAGCATAGTTTATATCCTTAATATGACTTCATTTTTAAATTTGTTTATCCAGAATATCATGTAAACTTTATTCTTATTTTTATCTTCTTCAAAGAAAAAAGTGTTAGGTTAAGAATTTGAATTTAAATCATGAAATTTGAATTTCTTTAAACTTTGAATACAAGTTTAAGCAATATCATTTTTCCCAATTTTTTTTTCTTAAAAAATGAATTTTTCAAAAAGTTCCTAGTTCCAGGTAATCAAATAAAAAGAATACAGTAAGTTTTAGAGAAATCTCCCCCTTTTTAGTCAAATAAGAAAAAATGCTCCTTGTTGGCGCAAAATTGAAGGAGAGATTACTCTGAAACTTAAAAAATTGTGTGAAAAAATGACTATTAGGAGGTGCATATTCAAGGATATAAGTTTCCTAGAATGAATGCATGTATTTTAAGACTTTAAAATTTATCCCCTATATTTATTTGGATATCAGCAATATTTAATTATTTGTATTTATTTGCTTCTTAATAGCGCTTTTAAAGTTATTTTTGTGACATAAAGTGGTTTTTTAAGAAAACATTTGCATCAAAATGAAAGTCTATCAAATCAGTTCTAAATTTTATAAAATATATCCCAGTTAAACTAAACACTCTTTCAGTCTCAATGCTAAATGAATAAGTTTTCAAAAGAGCATAAGTAAATAACAGTAAGTTATATGAATGTTCTTTTTTTTTCATTTTGATAAATGTTTCTAATTATTCAGCACAAGATCCATTGAAATTAAGATTTACATTCATAAAACGTCTGCCATGTTTTAAGTATTCATCTAAATCTACATTAAACTTAAATCTTTTTTTTTTTCCATTTCAATTATCATATATTTTTTTTTAACCTATTTTTTATAACATTTACAGATAAGATTTTTAATTTCTGTTTGATTTTTTAGGAGAAGGTGGCTTTCTCATAAATCTGACTAGATTTTATAATTCTTTATATACAAAAACCCATCTATAGCTCCAGCCTTTTACTCAATTACATTTTCTTTATCATAAAATTTGAATTTAATTGAGTTCAACTATTTCTATGGCCTCATTGCTGCATTCTTTTTGCAAAATAGTATTATGAGCTTTTTCTAAATGTTTTTTTAATTTAACTGTAAACCACGTTTGCAGAATAGCAGTTTAGATAAATGTTTACATTTTGCCTTTTTTCTGAAGATCATATGGCTCCAAGTAAAAAAAAAAAGTTTAATATTTGAAGGTATTTTAACAATAATTTTCTTCTTTAAAAATCATTAAGATAAGGTTCAATATAAATTTCATTTTTTCCAGGATCTCAGGAAGTTTCAGTTTTAATTTTCCTGGGAACACCAAGTGCCCCCTTACATTATTTTTATTTTTTTTTTTTATCATTTATAATTTCATTAAGAAAACAGAAATAGTTTGTTTATAATTTTATATCTAGAACCCAACTTACTGAATGATGTCAGACTACCAAAAGTTACCCAATGAGGATCAAAGTGGTATGTTAAATCAAATTATCTGTTAAGCTCTTCACTTTCAACAAATCAGTTATGCTTTAGTTTGTTTTTGTAAAAAACAGTGTTTTTGTATAATCAATACTGAGTATGGACATGATGACATTCAAACATCAGGTTTCCATAGATAAATAAAACAATTTTTAGACAAGAGTTCAAAATCCCTGAAAGCCCACAAGATATTTGAGTCATGAAAAAGTTTGAAGTGATTAAAATCAAGGTCAAAAATAATGTAAATGATAATGAGAGGTAAAGAACCCTAATTTTCTTTGACATGGATGAGTACACTACATGAAAAAATCCAACATTTCCAAGATGTGAATCTGCATGATCAAGAAAAGGTTTTTAACCTTAGAATGATATCCATCAAAGGATCCTTACCCTTTGAGAAAGCAGTTGAGCTAGTTGAGAAAAGCGGAACAAGCATTGATATTATAAACAATTTTGTAGCAGCAATACAGATGGGGTAGCAATCATGCAAAATATGGATGATGTGAACTGTTTGCATCAAGCACATGCACATGCCTATCATTTAGTAGTTTGTGATGTTTTTACAAAAAAAGAAATTAGCATGAAAAGGGTGACAAAAAAGAAATGGAAAGTAATCCACTGGATGAGCTGAATACTGTGAAAGACCTTGGAGAATAAGATAAGGATGAAAGAAATAGTAATGAAGATGCTGAACCTGCAGGGTCGCAGTTTGAATATTGTTAATATGATTCAAACTGCTTAAAAGTTTACTTACTTTGTTTTGAACATGGAACTGTTTTGAGTTTGCACTGGAAATGAGAGACTTTTTTTAAAGAGTTAAGAAAAGACAAAAATTTTTTGTCTTATCTTCAGTTGGATGAATCAAGTAAACAAGTTTAGCTAAAAGCTTAAGAAACAAGCTGGTATTAACTTTGCACAGGAACTATTACAAAGACTAAGGTTAAAAGCTTAATTGATGCATGTAGTCAATGATGAGGAAATGGGAGCTTGAAGAGTACATCTTAATGATCTCTTAGTTAAGTGTGCCATTAAAAATGTTGTTAATTCAAGTATGGCTTAGTATGACTGCTTTGTAATTTTTGATCTGGATGCTCACCCAATATTGCAACTCTGCACATTAAAAATTAAAGACCAATTGAATTTTAATGCTCTACTCAAGTTGAAATTTTCAGGTAAAATACTGTAGGACTCAAGTGAATAAGTTTGAAAAGTTAAAAACAACTGTTAATGGACTGAAGTTCAATTTTGTAGTTGCAGGAGTACTGTTACCACATCAGTTATTAAGGTAAGAAATCATACTGGGTTCAAGTTGAAAAGAAAGTTACTACAATTTCTGAAACATGTTTGAAAATTGTCAACTTGATTTGGCACCACAACTTGATTCAGATCCACATAAGACAGCTTGTTAAAATATTTTAGAAAAAGTTATTGGTTTCTTGATTGATAAGTTGGAGGAGAGGGTTTGTAGCAATCTAAGATCTGATGATTTTGTCACATCAAATTGGAACTTGATTTAAAAGATAAAGCTCTCTTCTATACAGAAAAGTGGCATCAGTTGATAAGAGTTAGAAGATAAATATATAAAGCAATCAATTGCACCAATAATGTCTGCAAAAGTGTTGTAGAACTTGCTAATTTAAGACAAAACTTCAGTAATCATCTATCACGAGCTTGCAAACTTAGTATGTTATGTGGGTTGGATAAGTTGTTGTTTTAGACTTAATGAACTTGATGATAGTATGTGATTTAGGTGTCATCATTGTGAATTTTTCAAAATAACATTAGTTTTAGTTTACATGTGCTTAGCCTGGAAAAAAAATACTCTGCCACAAATTAACTTCATTAGTTTCAAGTAATATATATATTTTTGTATGATATTTACCTATGTATGATAAAATGTATGCATGATATTTTGTTTATGTATGTATAATAAATATGTATGAATGATATTTATTGATGAATTTATGATATATATGTATGTGTGATATATATTGTAAGATTGATTTTCACTTGATCTATGTATGTATGTACCTTTGTATCTATATTTTTATTTATTCATTAAAGAAGCTGAACCAGTACAGAGTGCTCCTAAGCAAAAGGTACATAAAGTTACTTTAGTATAAATAGTCATCTTTTTTAATGGATTAAAAAATTTTAATTTTATTTTTGACTAAATAATTTTTTATAAACTTTATGTAAAATTAGGATATTTTGCTTTAAATCAAAATAAAACACAGCACAAAGTAAAATGCATTTTTGATGAAAGTGTTCAGTAGAACATTAAAATTCCTTAGTTTAAAATTTTAAAGTTCTTTGCAAGTCAGAATTGCTTAGAATATGGAATACCTAAAGTCGATAATAACTTTTTCTTCATAGCTTTACTGTAAAACTTGCTGAAACTGTTTATTAAAATAGACAGCAAATGCATTACCAGAAATTTTTTAAAGGGTTTTATACTTGTAATTTATATATTTATGATTAAAATAAATTCTTTAAATTGCATTTTGTACTAGCAAATTAAAAGACTTATCAGTTATTGGATTTAAAGCCTTATTTATTTACTAATATAGATTTTTATATAGAAAATTTGCTTATATAAAATGCAATATAGAGATTTGAATCATTTAAAGCAAATAGGGATCTGCTTACTCAAAACCTTTTTAATGTAATATTTCTATAGATAAAAAAAAGCTCAACAGTTTTTCTTTTGCTTTGCAGAAATATTCTTTTTCTCACACAAAAATCAGATACTTTTTCATTAAAAGAAATTGAAAGCTGGCGTAAAATACTTTGTATTTCTTGTGAAAACAGCTTAGCACTCCTAAAATGTAAACCTGAATTTAGTTTATCTATTAGATATGGAGAATAAAAAATTTACTAGCTTATTTAAAAAGGAAAAGCAAAAAGGTTGCATTATATTTTTATGAATATAACCTTTGTATAAATAAAGCATTCAGTATTATTCTTGCTTACTTGGTGATATAAAGCCAAAATCTTATTGTTTAAATCTATTCTCCAGCTCATATTTGGTTATCCATTGCAAGTTGTATTTATCCTTGGCAATGAGTTCTGTGAAAGATTCTCATATTATGGCATGCATGGTAAGTTCTAAATTTATTCTAATATACAATTTTTAGGAGTTTTTTTGTTGTTGTTGTTTTTGTTGTGTTGTTTTTTTTTCTTTGATATGATTTCTCACAGTACTAAATTTAATTTAATGATGGGGGAAATTATGTTTATTTTCTTCCTAGCTATCTTGGTAATTTATTTAACAAGTATGTTGAATATGAACAAAGATGATGCTACTGCAGTCTATCATGCATTTAATATGTTATGTTATTTTTCACCTATATTTGGAGCTATTATAGCTGATAGTTTTTGGGGAAAGTATAAGTAGGTTGAATTATTAAGTATTATCACCAGTCACTATTTTTTCATTTATGTAATTGACATTAAAAAGTCTTGTATTATATAATTGTAAGTTGTTTCTAATTTAGTATTTAAAAAAATTTATTTTAGAACAATAATGTATGTTTCAATAATTTATGCTATTGGTAATATAGTTGTGTCAGTTACTGCTATACCTTCTGTTCTCCGTGAGATGCAACTGTAAGTTTTGCTATTATTTATTCTTTTGCTTTAATCTTAATAATTATCATTCTTTGTCTCATTAGTACTAAAAATATATTTTACAGAGCTGGACCTGCAATTGGTTTGATCTTAATTGCACTTGGTACAGGTGGTATAAAACCCTGCGTATCAGCATTTGGTGGTGATCAGTTTGAAGCTGGGCAGGTTATAAAATACATTTTTTATTTACCTTTTTCTACTGAGTATGATTTGTTAACTTAAGTAGATCCAATAGTAAAATAACATTTCAAAAAATTGTTTTGAGAATTTTTAAAATTACTTAATTCTTGTATCTGAAGAGGAGAATAAGTTTCAAATACAATTACCCCCAAAGAATCATCCTTAAGGATTTTAATCCTTAAGCCAATAAATCATCTTGGACAATAACCTAGAGGAAAAATAGTTATTTTCAAGGATGATTGGTGGGAGGAATGTTAATGTACAGGTGATTAATACCAATTAGAGTTATTGTCCAGGAATAAATTTTCAGGGAATCCTTGTCCACAAACCTGTACAAATATAAAAATATTTGAAAAAAAACATCTTTACATTTTCCTAACACTATAATTTGAATTCTGTTTTTTTATATTTGTTGGGATCATTTACAAGATTAGCATAGCATTCTTATAAAGTCAGTTTAACTTAAATGACATTTTCATGGTTTGTGTTTGTGTTTTTTTAGTTGTAATAGAGTTTTATTAATTTTTTGCACGTTTGCTAAATACAGTCAGCATCCATTGTAAAAAATGCTGCTTAAATTAACTTTTATTTTTTAGAAGAAAGTGTTTCTGTTAATTAAATCAAATATAAAAAACATTTCCTATAGTAAAGAAAATATGTGGCCAATATGAGCTATTTTAATGTGTGCAAAAATACCATTAAGATTATCATATTAAATATGCACAACAATTAAATATAAGTAAAAAAAAAAGCAGATAGCTAAACTTTTCTAATGTACATAAAGCATTATTGACAGGATCTAAAAGCAAAAGAGAAACCTCAAAAAAGATCCTCAATTTCCGACATTCAATGCAGCCTAGGTTAAAAAATATTTAAGAATGCTTCTTGCTTCAAATCTCTTATTGATTCCTTGACAAAACTAAGTTGCATTAGTCAACATTAAAGAATTGAAGATAGGTATTGGATTATGTATTGAACTAATTCCTTGTTTTTCCTTTATTAG
Source organism: Hydra viridissima (assembly GCA_014706445.1). Classification (NCBI taxonomy): domain Eukaryota; kingdom Metazoa; phylum Cnidaria; class Hydrozoa; order Anthoathecata; family Hydridae; genus Hydra; species Hydra viridissima. The sequence continues at coordinate 139,663 of QPEY01000027.1, forward strand.
ACACAAAGCAATAAGATCGAGTGCCTGTAAATTTACTACTTCAGAATAATTAGTTGCTATCCATGAATAGCAGTTTGAAAGACACTGCCCTTTAGCTAAATGTTATTTTATGGATATTATTAGATAATAAATAATTGCAAACTTTTTTCACTGCATTTTTGCAAAGATGCTGACAATCAAGTTTGCTTATATTAGGACTAAAGTCAAATGTTTGGGCTAAAGTCAAATGTTAGGGCTAAAGCTTCCTCTTGAGTATTTTAATACTGATGGTTTACTAATGTATTTTCAAATGCAGCCTAGTTTCTGGGAATTTTCTACTCTACTTTTACAATCTTCTTTCCAGAGTTTTCTACTTCTAGAATATAAAATGCCTACAAACTCTTGTTGATATTGTTCATCTTTCTAAATAATGTTAGAGCCCTACTCAAAATGACACTAAAAAAAAAGTGATGCATCTCTGATTAAAAGACCGCTGCAACAATTAGCAGCAACATAATTATTGAAGACATTATATAAGCTATCTTAATTCTAAATTATATGAGCTCTTCAAGTTTGTTTTTTAAAGGATGTTGTAGTATTTTAGTATCTTAATTATATTCTATTTAATATTAGGATGAAAAGTTGAGAAGCTTCTTTTCAATTTTTTATTTTGCAATCAATTTTGGCTCATTAATTGCAACCCTCCTGACACCTGTTTTACGTGGTATGAGTTCTTCAATTTTAAATGATTTTTCAACTTTAGTCAAAATGAATTTTTTAACTTTAAAAAAAAAATGATCTTAAAAGAGTTTTTTCAAAGTAAACTATCAAGAGTGTTATTTGGTTTTTTTTATTTAACTATACAGGAGATGTGCAATGTTTTGGCTATGACTGCTATCCACTTGCATTTGGTGTGCCAGCTATACTCATGGTTGTGGCTTTGCTACTCTTTCTTGCTGGTAGTAGTTTGTACAAAAAGGTTCCTCCAGAAGGAAATGTTGTTGTAGAAGTCTCATCAGCTGTTGGGGTAAGCCAAAACATTTAGGGATGATTGACAAGTTTATTCTTTTATAAAATATATACTTATTTCTTTTATTTTTAAAGTTTTGTTTTACTTTTGTTTTTGGTTTTAACACCCTTTTCTACCCCTTTTCTACCCCCCTATCAAACAACTGTAAATATGGAAAACTTTTTAAGTTTATTTAAAAACTTTATTATGAAATCCCATTTTTACTTTATCAGTAAAAATGCTAAAGCAGATAAATTGTTTTAAAACTTGCATGTATTACATGATAAATTAAGTATGAGTTTGCATTTAATTTTATCTTAATGTGTAAAGAATTGTGGCAGTTCATAGATAAAAAGATTTTTATTTTAGAGTGCTTTAAAAAATAGAATAAAGAATTGTGGTTCTGGAGTGAAAAAAAATCACTGGATGGATTGGGCAGGAGACCAATACAGTGTTAGTTCAATTTCTTCTAAATGGTTTATTACAAAATAAAGTAACTTTTCTTAACAAATTATTTATTAATAAAAAAAAGTTTTGCATGACTCTTTTTTTGATAAAATAAGGTGAATGAGAGGAAGAGGGGTTCATATATTACTGCAGTATGTGCTTTTGTCACGCTGGAAGCGAAAGTCAGACATGAAAATGTCAGAAACCTTACATGATTTAATAGGACACACCTTAAGCATATATTTTGTGATAAAGCACAGTTATTGTTATTATCTCTGGATACAATTTGTATGTGCAGCTGCAGAAGCTGCTTTATTTGTAAGTAGCGGTAAAATAGAATAGTTTGTTATAGGTGAGTTCTCTATTATCCATAACTTACATGTGAAATGCAAAAATATTTGAGATGATATTTAAGCTTAAAACAGTGAGTTATTGCTATGTTAAATAAAATGTTAAATTATTTTTTGAATTTTTGTTTACTTCAACTTTTGTCTTGTAACTGTAGCCTGTGCTGGTATCAGATATTAAAGCATTGTTCAAAGTACTCTTCATGTTTCTTCCCCTGCCAGTATTCTGGACACTCTTTGATCAACAAGTTAGATTTTATTTTATAGAAAACTTTACTTTTTCATTTATACTATTGCTATTGTATAATATAGTTGTATTTTGTATAATATATGCATGGGTGCCTGTAGCAGATATTACATTAATCATAGAAGTCAGTGTGGTGTTGAGGCTATGGGGGTTCATGTCACTCAGCACTGTTAAGTCATATTTTGAAAAATGCACATATTTGTAAAAATTTGAAAAATGTACACATTTGTAACTATATAATGAGTTCATGTTCCCATATGCCTTCAAAATTATCTGTTTGTAAAAATATCTAAATTAAGCAGAGGCTCATTAACCAGTCAAATTATACATTAGAATGTAAGAATCTGGTCCTTAGAATGTGTAAAAAGCATGTCAAATCATTATTTTTTTAAATGTGTATACATTTATTAAATATAAAGGTTTTTTTAAAGTTTGAAAACAAAATAATACTAACACATCATCTATTGAATGAACCACACCATACAAATATTCAATTATACTTTTGTATAGGAACTTTTTCTGCACCCTCTATATGTAGTAATTTATTTTCTTTAAATATATATTTCTGATATATGTAGAAGTATTATAATTAATTGTTTTAGGGCTCAAGGTGGACTTTGCAAGCGATGGAAATGAATGGGGATATTGTTGGTTTTTTTCTGTCTTTGCCATAAAATCAAAAACATAAGGCCAGCTTTATAAATTGCTGTTACATCTAATTTAATATTGTTTAGCAAAAGTGAGGTTTTAAAAAAAAAAAAGCATAACTTTGAAGTGGTTTTTTTCTCAATTTTGTTAAAAAATTTTAAAACTGCTTTCTATATGTACACAATTATAAAGAAGTAAATGTGTACTAATAAAAAAGTACTAATAAACAGTTACATGAAGCTGTTTTTCCTCAATCAACTCAAAATAGAATATCAGCACTTTTTTTTCCTATTATTCCAGGAAAGAGAGGTTGTAAAACTTGGTGAGCGAGTTGCATGACTTGTATTAGACTGCAATTAAGAAATCCAGAATTGTGTCTTCAAAATTTTTCATTATGCTTAACATAAAAGCAGCTGTTAAAACTGGCTCTATGTTGTTATTGCGCCTTGCATACATGTTTGTACACAGTTTGTCTTTTTATTTGCTTTATTTTTTGTTAATTGCTTCTTTTTTTTTACTTTATTATTTTTGCAGGGATATTTAGGAACTGTAAAACCTGATCAAATGCAGGTAAAAATTTTAATAAAAATTAAAAAGTAATGACGTTCTAAACATTTTGTGCTGCCATATATATGAACAAACCCATAAGTTTAAAGAAATATTATTTCTATAAATTTTTATTTTTAGTTTATTTGGTTGTTAATGCCTGCAAAGAAAGAAAGAAATAAACTAAAGAAATTGATTTTTTAGGCATTAAACCCAGTGTTTGTGATGATCTTGATTCCATTTGTAGAAGCAGTTGTTTATCCAGTTGGTCGGAAATGCAACTTTTTAACTAAGTATATTTAATTGCTTTACTTTGATTTTTTTTGCTTTAATAAAAAATTTTTCTACCTATTTTTTTTTTAAAATACCTTAAATAATTTTAACGGATGATTTTTATATTTTTAACAAAAGGAGAATCAGGAATAAAAAATATCTTTTTGCAATTGCAATTTTGGATATTTTTTTTTTCTCCATTGTCTTTAATCCTGTTATACAGTTTGTAATTTTTCCATAAATATTTTGTTTAGCTAGTAAATTTGAAACCATAATTTATTTAGAAGGAGTTACTCTTTTTAAATTAATAGACAAGAGGTGAGCTTACTGCCAACAAGGTTCAGTGTTGAATATCTTTTACATGAATAAGTTGATGCACATAAAAAATCAAGAATATGAATGTTAGATTTTCTTATTTATTACTTAATATGTGCATATTAACTAATAAAAGCACATATTGTGAATAAAAATGGCTTTCTCTAGTTTTTACTTTTACACCTATGGTAGTCTGTTCATGGTTTTTTTACAACCAGTTCTTTATAAAATACATTTTATGATTTTTAAATGTTCTGAAAGCCTTTTTTAAAATACTTTGAAATATGTAAAATGAAAATGGAAATAAATTTTGTATCCTCTTGTTCTACTTATGAATTCAGTACTAGTACCTTACAAAAAGCTTCATAGCTGATAAGCTTAATCACTTAAATCATTCTATTGTAGATGATGGGTATTATCTATAGATATAAATATTTACATTTAAGTACTATCAATCTCTTTATTCTAATTATTTTTAACCCCAAAGGTTTGTTAATTATATTACTTCTAATTTACCTTTAACTTTTTAACTAATTAACTAATTAACATAAACTGATTAACTATGGGTCTCTTGTATTAGGCCTCTGCAACGAATGGGATTTGGAATGGCCTTAACAGCAATATCATTTGTCATTGCCGGCTTTTTGCAAATAAAAATGGAGGTTTGTTTGTATTTTACTCCACATGCATTTACTCCAGATGTAGAATAATTTCGTCCTTTATTTTATACCATTAACCTGTTGCAAAAAATAGTATTCAGAGATTCATTTTGATTTAATTTTGTGGTCTCAAGAGCAAAGCTTTCAAAAAAAAAAATTCTCTAAGAAAAAAATTTTTTTTTAGTATAACTAATTAATTTTAGTATAAATAATTTAGTATAACTGACCAACTTCTAGTTAAACTATATCTACGACTAATAAAATTTGACTTAGTATTGAGAATTATGTTTTTTCAGGCAAAATCTTCTGTTGCTGATTTGCCTGCAACTGGTTTTGCCAATTATCGGTTTGTGAATGCAGTACCTTGTGAAATAGATATATATGGCTCAGACATGGTCATAACAAATGTATCAGTTGGATACCAACAAGTAGGTAATTAAGATTTAAAAAATCGTGCTTAAAAGTTTCTTTTAGGCAAGTTAAATATGTTATCTTATTTTAAATTATATTATTAAATATATTATCTTATTTTTCGTTTAAAACTTTTATGTTCAATAATTTTTCTTTTTAAATTTTTTGTTGGTAGGCAACTGAATATTTTGCTATTCCAACAAGCATTAACAATATTTACGTATCAACGGATTGTCCCCCAAGAATGACTGCTGAGCCTAAAATTTATGTAGAAGAAAAAGGAAGTTACACAATGATCATTGGTGCCAATCACAGTCACCTTGCAGTAATGCAGGTAATTATAAATATAGTTTTAATGAAAAAAAGTTGAATAAAGTTTTCTTTCACCTGAATAAAATCTCTTAATTCGTTGAAACGTATTTTTTAGATAAATGGTTTAGAAAATTTAAAATTTAAAAACTAATTTTTTCTGTTTTTTCTAATTTGTGTGTGCATACATAATTTGTGTGTGTATATATACATAATTCATGTGTGTATAAATTTTCCGTATTTTTTTCTCTTTGTAGCTTGCAGATGACATTACACCGTTACCTCATGGTCATGCCAAAGTTCGTTTTCTGCATGCTGGAGGTTCTGTAAGCGATAAAGTCACAGTCCACATGAACAAAACATTGTCTATTGACCTCCTCCCTTTTACAAAACCAGACTACATAAATATTGTTGCAAAAACATACAAAGTTCGTGTTGCTCCAACAGGAACAGTTAATGCTTTGGCACTGGTATATTTTTAGATATTTTTTTTTAATTTCAAATCTAATTACACTAACAAAAACTAAATCTGTATGTACTGTGTTAATAGTTGTGTATATATGCAGTTGTAATTTGTTTATACGAACAAATTAAAGATTGTGTAGATTGAAAGAGATTTATGATTTAAAACTGTATTTCTATCCATACAAGCGCTCTATCTCTTTTGGAAATGGCGGTATATATACTGTAGTAATTCAGCCAAACAAGAAGCTTCAAGGGGTAAGTGAATATATATATTTCTGCCTTTTTCTGTTTGTAACTTTTAATTTTTGTTTTATCTATATTATATCCGTTTTGTATTTTCATTTAGTTAAAAATGCTTGAATACCCTGATCTTTCACCTCGTCCTATAAATATACTGTGGCAAATTCCTCAATACATTGTTATAACACTCGGTGAAGTAATGTTCTCCATCACTGGACTTGAATTTGCTTACTCCCAAGTGCGTCTTTTAAAAACTTCGTATTTAATGAATGAATATTTTTTACACTCTAGAAAGAGCTACGGCAACGATGTTCTAACGCTGTTTCGTTTCTAATGCCTTTTGGAACTAAACATTGTTTAGAATGAATCTTATGAAAGCAAATTAATTCTAACAGATATTTTGTGATAATAAAGTTTTGATTTATAGTCGCCATGCTTCTTTTAAACTTTAATTGTCTTCTTTGAAAAAAATCAGTTGTTTTTTTCGTTTACACATCCTTCAAAATACTTTTAAACTAAGTTTTTTTAGTCACCACCGTCGATGAAATCTTGCATAATGGCAGCTTGGTTGTTGACAGTATCGGTCGGCAATCTTTTAGTAGTTATTTTAGCCGGGGTCAAGCTTACGGACGATATGGTTTGTTTTATTTATTCTGTTTCTGCCAGATTTAAACCCTTAAACTTTTTTCTTTGCGTGTACAAAGTATAAATGCATTGGTATAAACATTAAATTTGTTTTTCAGGCAGAAGAATTCTTTTTCTTCGCAATCTTACTCGCGGTAGTTACGGTGATCTTTGCTATTATGGCGTACTTTTACACTTATATATACTACGGTTCTAGTAGAGAAACCGAAATAATACCTTTGCAGTCTGCCAAAGAAGATGAAAACCCAAACCCCAAACCTGACGAGGAAAAAGTCGAGGAAAGTAAACTCTAAGATTTTATCTTCTTTTTTTTTTTTTTTTTTTTTTTTNTTTTTTTTTTTTTTTTTTTTTTTGTACTTCGTGAAATTTTCTGCGGATAAAAAATGATTTTTTTGTTTACTTGCGAAAATCCTGATTTTTTTTTGTTTTTGAATGAATTCCGTCGCTTTCCTTTTTTTTTATATGAATTATTTTTTTATTTCTTTAGAATATATTTTTCTTAAAATAATTACATTATTTAATCTTAGTATTTTTTTAAAAGTATAATATTCTTGTGTAAAGAATTACACATTTCATTATTTATATCAGAAATATTGTATTGAGAATTGTAAATTGTTCGAAATGGAGTAATCTTTTCTCTTTTTTTTTTTTTTTACTTAAATCATGATTATTTACTTTGATTTAATATATTTTTTTAGCTTTTATTTGTTTCTCGTTTCTACCATTTCGATTAAGAATATCTTTAAAATCTTTTTTTGAAATATTTTTTTATCCCTTGGATTCTGTTTGAAAAATTCTCTGGTTGTGTTTTCTTTAAATAACTTCGTTTTTTTTGTTTTAACTTGTTACAATCTCTACTTGTCCACCGAAAAGTTGTTGCAATTTTCCAGAAGAGAGTTTCAATCGTCTTTTATGTTGACAAACATAATTTAGTTAATACGCTGGTTTATTGAGTTTGCACGTTGGTTAACTGAGTTTTGTTTCAATAAAATGAAAAGCAGAGGATTCCTACAAGTTCCTATCAGAATTTTTGTTGTAATTAATCTATTCCTTCTGAAATGCTGAGATATCTTTGTTCACATTGGCTTCCTAATTCCTAACAAAACTCTAAATAGACGATAACCAAAATGCAGATATTTCGTATTTACAGTAACTAACATATTTAAAAATCTGTAATAAAGTGCGTTAAAATATGGTGATGCAGCAAAAATTCCTACTTACAATATTTTTAACTGAGATTAATCGAATTTGTAAAATGGCCCTACAATAATTGATGTATTTTCAAAGGGCGGATGAACGTATTCGTAACAGCAGTTAATGTATCAGCAAGTAATCATATTCTACATCTTTTGACAACATGGATGGATGATAAGCTACCTGATATACATTATAACCGAAGCAAATCAGGAAGCTTTGATGGTATTGGCATTTCAGACTGGTTTGAAATATTTTTTTATCGGGTTTGTTAAGCATCTAAGCATTAAAGATTTAAAGTTATTGTTTGTAATAAACTGAGCAGTCATTTCAGTTTATAATTTAGATCAGCAATCATAGTTCCCATACGTTTATTATTTTATTAGGATTATTTTCAATTATGAAGAGAAAATCTAAAAATATATTAAAAATATTTTAAGAAACCCTGTTTTAAGGTGGTGTCATGTAAACATAAAGATGAAAAAAATGATAGGCGAAGTTTTGATTAAATTTACGGGAGTTCGTTGAGAGAATCAATCTATTTTAAGAAGGTAAAAAAATAAGTAATTTCAATACGTTTTAAAATGCGACTGTGTTATAATTTTTACTACATGTGAGTAGCACTATTTTATAGGGTTATAATTTATTTATTTTTTATAACTGATAATTAAAATGGTTTGGGGCAAACTTTGACGTGCATTTAAATTGACGAGAAATAGTTCATTTACACGTTG
>QPEY01000027.1:151557-169574 GCA_014706445.1 Hydra viridissima
TATATTAAAAATATTTTAAGAAACCCTGTTTTAAGGTGGTGTCATGTAAACATAAAGATGAAAAAAATGATAGGCGAAGTTTTGATTAAATTTACGGGAGTTCGTTGAGAGAATCAATCTATTTTAAGAAGGTAAAAAAATAAGTAATTTCAATACGTTTTAATATGTGACTGTGTTATAATTTTTACTACATGTGAGTAGCGCTATTTTATAGGGTTATAATTTATTTATTTTTTATAACTGATAATTAAAATGGTTTGGGGCAAACTTTGACGTGCATTTAAATTGACGAGAAATAGTTCATTTACACGTTGTATTTTGGATTTAGCAAATATCGATTTAAATATTGTTTAATTATCTTATTTAACGTAAGCCTTTATTTATAACCATGGCGTACTTTATAACAGCCCTATTCACTGTGCCGATGACGTTATAAACTGGAGGCGAGTTTTTTTGAACAGAAGAAAATAGACATCTTGTTCTTTTTTTTTTTTTTTAATCAACAATACACAATAAGATATAATATATATATTTTATCAACAATATGAAGTAAAATACATTATATGCAGATATATATATATATATATATATAGTATTTCACTGCATAATTGTAATGTAATTATCAATTTATATATTTCAGGTACCAGAAAAAAGGATTTTTTTCTTTGATGGGCTGTGTTATTAAATACTGAGTTTCAAAATTTTTTGTTTTGAAGAATACAAATTACAATAGTTTTTAAAGAATATATCTGAAAGTATAACCCCATGGTCTCTGTTCATATTTAGTTGGTATGATTCAGAAATAAGCATCATTAGATTGCACAAAGAAGAAATGCATGTATTATCAGCTACTTCACGAAACATATAGCAATATATTACCCATTGACATACCAAATCACCAGGCACTGTTAACTCCCCCACAATTGATTTTCTCAGTAAAATCTGTGAATTTCTCATAATAAAAATGCGAGTCATCCGAATCTTTATCATTTCTGACAATATATCTGGCTATGTAAATCAGAATCGTTTTGACGTCTATAGATAATATTTTTTTCTTGTTCTCATAAGTTGTCAAATATCAAACATTTTTGAATTTGAATCGACTTTACACACAAGAAGCATTTTACATAAAAATTTGGGTCCACCAAACAAAGTTACTACCATAAAACTTAAAACTGTTAGTCCTTGGATTTTTAACTGCTTTTCCAAAAACCGTTCTCCTATGGTACTGCAACATTGTCTTAACATATACTTCATCTAATAAAAGAATACAATTTTTATATCTTACATCTGTTAAATTTGAAAAAACCTTTTGTAGATAAATATCCTCATAAATAGACTTCACTTTTATTTTGTAATGCTAGGAAGTTGAAAGTCTTCTCTGAGATGACTGTATATAGCACGTGACATTGCAAAGTACTCAAATGCTCTAACCATTGTTTCAACAGAATACTTTTTATTGGTAACTAGTTTTGAAAAAAGTTGCTGTTGAATAAATTTTTTTTTACTACTTATCTTATAAGTATTTAGAAATCGAACAGCTTCTACAATATGGGACCACCAATTCAATATGGTAACTCTGTTTTTGAGAGAGTCTTTTTTTTACACGATTAACTTCACAATGAAATGATTCATAATAAAAATTATTATCTACTTTCAGAACAAATAATGACACACCAATGTTATGAAAGAACTCTAATGATTGAATAAATACTTAACTAATTTCAAATTAGTTAAGTATTTATTTAATCGACATGCAGTTGCGGTATTCCAATGAAATTCGTAACTAATTTCATTGGAATACCGCAACTGCATGTCGCAACCGCTCGATCCAGACCTTTGTCGTCTCCGTTGCCGTTGCAGTTTTCATATCGTAAGCTCTCTATTATCAAAGGGAAGGAGAAGGGTTTTAAAATAACTACGATTAATAATGGATGCAAAGCAAAAAATGTTTGAAGCCTAAAACAATTTTTTATTTTCGTAGGAAAACAAATCAAATCTTATTGATCTTGATTCGTAAATACAAGTCTTGCTAACGTGAAGGCTTTGCGGGTTTTTTAAGCGGAAAAATTTGAAATGATCTCCGTTTTTGTGAAGGCGGAGTCATGTTTTAGTCTTTGGGGAATTTATTTGTTTTGTTTGGTAATGTTATGGTGTTTATGTATTTATAATTGGGTTGCCCACAGTGTTGTCCGGTTGAGTGTGGTTCGTGTAACGGAGGACTCCTAGACTTTAGACCAGTAGCTTAACAACAAAATATTAATATAAATCTTAATAACGATATAACAAATTCTCAACCAAAATATAAACGAAATGATGTTACTAATGGTCTTTCTTGTTTCACTAAATAAACTCTTGAGTATTTAATCAAGTATATTCTTTCAATATTTTTTTTTAGAACAAAATTATTTTAATTAGATATATTGTTAGTTAAAATGAGAAAATTATTTTCTTCAAACATTTATTTTACAGTTACTCAATTTATCATTTGTTACAAATTGCCAATAAAAACGTCTGTCTTCTGTTTCCAACTCGAAAAGAAAACATTTCACATCTCTCAATCCTTAGCAATTAGATGATTAGTAATCAACAATATATCAGCATTGTGATCACTTAAATATTACTACTAGGAAACCCGGGTTCATTTTCATTTCGACCATAATGTAACCACGAACATTTTTCCTGTGAATGGAGGGTTTCCGTGGGCATGGGTTTTGCCTCATTTTTGCAACAACTTTATTGCGCTAACTTTTTTTACGCATGTTGTGCATTTCATGAATTTCAGGTCCTAATGTAACCACATTTTCATTACATGAGATGATGTAATGAAATTTTTTTAAACAATATTATAAAATTAAATTTAAAAAGGGATTGCTTGAAAAGAGTGAATTAGGACCAAGCAGCAAACCAGAACCAATAGCTTCATATCCTCTTCCGCTCTTTACATAAGCTCCATCTTTTATTGAACTTCCTTTTATCCACGGCGTTATAAACAATCCGTCTCCGCTTAGAGTTTTCATCTTCATTCCATTACTATTTTTCTTCAACCACGGGAGCCACTCTTGCTGCAAGCATACCCAATAAGGGAAAAAGAGCTCCGATAAATCCTCCTTTTACTTTTGCGTTGTATTCCACCTAAGTTTTGCTCATTTTAAAGGTCACTCCGACTCCTCGATGGAGAGCGTTTACAATTTTTTCATATTGCTTTTCCGTCACGAACAGCACGTCTTTTCCATTAAAATTGTCTTATGAAAGTTTGATGCTCACAGGCTTGCCATCCATCATTAATTTTTTTATTTTGTCAGTCTGCCCTTGTGAAACATTTACTTTGACACTGAAATATTTGCTCATTTTTTAAAACTTCGGAAAATGTTTATTTCATTTCTCGAATGTGATATCGGATTGTAATGCCCTCACCACGAAAATCAACCAAATTTCCATTCCGATCAATGATGCGAGTGACCATTGTCGAAATTTCACACAGTTTCACAGGAAGATAAAGCAAATGGGTAGGTCTTTCAATGATTTTAAAACCTGGACCTACGTTTGGATAAAAGGAGTAAATGCAGTTTAATTGGGTTCCATTAATATATGACAACCCGATGACGTTGTTGACGACTCTGATGGGATTAATGCTTAAAATTCTAACGATATTGTCAGACTCGTATTCAGAATTGGAATTTAAATTTCTTTAGTAAACCCCAAAACTGAAGCGATGCTGTTCTCCACGTTAAAATCAATTAAATAGTTTAATCCAAGTTTAATGGTTGATTTTAAAGTATTAGGTTTGATTCCAATTTGAATGTTGTTTGGAGAGTAATTAATTTTATTTGCAGCAACATAACTTCCACGTTGAGCCGCATAGTTTTTTATTGTGCTTGAAATAGACTTTTGTAAATACTCATTGATATCTTTAATGTCGTAACTTCCATCAGGAATGACAATGTTTTCCCAATTGTATCGATTGTTCATGCTGTATCTGAAAGAATTGTTTTTGCTGTTGACATTTGAAATCCTGTTGTACGTCTCAAGACCGAGAAAACCATTTCATAACTTTTCCCTTTGTCAAAAACGATTTTATCTATAAAATCTGTTGTGATCACGCCTGATTTTCCATCCACATCGATTATAATTCCTGGCATTTTGTCATTAAGCATCATTTTTTTAAAATGGATTTTTTGGAAAATAAAAATCGTCAAATCCGCTTCTGTATTTTCCATTATTCTTTTTGGAGGAAAAGTCGATGACGACAAATCCGTGGGGTTGAGACCAGCAGTGCTTGCAGAACATTTTAAACTCTTCTTTTTTCATGTCTACAGCGACGTGGTCTCGATAAATGTGGTCGACGTTTTTTGAATCCTGCGGAAAGAGACAAAAAAAGTTGGCATTTTCTCTAATCGTTCTGTCTGGGGAGCATGAAATAATTTTGAGCCAGGTAAAAGCAGTCGACGTTGGAATGCCTTCCTCGGATGTAGTATTTTTCGCATTTGTTTTGCTTGGTCAATTGTAGATTGTCAAAGATCATTAAATTGTTTTTTGATGCGTCGAGGCCTTCAGGTTCAGGCACATCGTCAGCTGTTTCAAAAAATTGACACTCTATGTCCTCTTTGTCACTATAATTTTTCGAAAGGTCGTCAATCACCATTTCAGGATTTATGTTCAATTTTTCAATTTCTCCTTGTACCTTGAATAAATCAAGAATAACCTCTTTCGGCAATTTCTTCTCGAAGGAGCTTTTCAGTACTTTGTATTCAGGCTGGAAAAGAGACTTTCTAAACACCTGCAAGTGGTTATAATCGAGTCATCCCGGTCTTAGCAGCAAATTCAGCAGCAACGTTGTTTTTCCATAACCAGACTTTCCTACAATGATTCCTCTTATACTTCTAGGTAAAAGCTTGTTGTTGTTCCTTTTGCTCTTACCAATATTCCATGACAAATCGGTAATTTCCATTTTTATCTTAAAAAAACTTTTTCTAAATATAAAGTGTACTGCGTCAAATGCAAAAGAAAAACCGAGACAATTCACTTGAGGAACCAAGTCTCCAGAAACAACAGAAATATGCTCAAAGGGACTTGCGATGTTTGCGGAACGACCAAGAACAAATTTGTTGCTTCTCACGGATCCACAAAAGGAGGCGACTTGGTGGAATCGTTAAATAAACTGTCCAGCAAAATCAAGCTTCCATGGGCAAAGTTTCCAGGAGAAATGCACATTCCGGGTATGAAATTTGCAGGGCCTGGCACAAATTTGGACAAGAGACTGACTTCCACCGACATGTATTAGGAGTGGAGCAAACCCGTGGACAGAGTGGACAATGCAGCGTATCACCATGACCTTGGTTACAAATATTTCAGCGACAGGCAAAACAGGAATGTGGCGGATGAAATGATGCTTGAAGAATTGAATTCCATACCCAACCCCACGCCAAAAGAAATCAACGAGAGAAAACTTGTTACTCCAATCATCAAAGCCAAAGCTAAATTTGGATTGGGTAAGTCCACGAGCGATCTGAAATGGACGGATCAGCTTGCTGAGGAGCTTCACAAATTAGTAATTCACCATTTCAAAAGAAGAAGGGTGATTGTGAAGGACATTGATGAAGTATGGGCCGCAGATTTGGTCGACATGCAATCGTTTTCAAAATTCAACCACGGTGTAAAATACTTACTCATGGTAATTGATGTGTTTTCAAAGTATGGATGGATCGCACCCTTAAAAAGTAAAACGGGTCTTGATGTGGCTGACGCTTTAAGTAAAATCGTTGAAGAAAGAAGGTGCTCTAAAATGTGGGTTGATAAGGGAAAAGAATTTTATAACAAGCATGTGAAAGCGCTGGGTGTGCAATTATATTCCACTGAAAAAGAAGAGAAAAGTTGCGTCGTCGAACGATGGAATAGAACGATGAAAGAGAAAATGTTTAAATACTTTTCAGCCAACAACACCAATAAATACATTGACGTTTTAAATGAAATGGTGAGCAGCTACAACAACACAAAGCACTCTTCCATTAAAATGACTCCTGCTGAAGCCAGCGAAGAAAAGAACAAAAACAATGTCTGGATGAACCTGTATGGAAAGGTGCAAACAGAAATACAACAACCAAAATTTTCCATGGGCGACAAAGTGAGGATTACTAAAAAGAAGTCCAATTTTGAAAAAGGATATACACCGAGATGGACTGAGGAGGTTTTCACGGTGTCAAAAATTCAGTACACAGATCCACCCACATATAAAATCGTTGACGCTAATGGTGAAGAAATTCAAGGCACTTTTTACGAGCAGGAAATGCAAAAGACCCATCAAGACATATTCAGAATTGAAAAAATCATTCGAAAGCAAAAGAAAAGATCATTGGTCAAATGGCAAGGATATCCAGACTCATTCAACTCTTGGGTGGATAATAAGAATTGATCAGTTTGAAAAATGATCTAAAAAATCTCTTTTTAATATGTTAAAATGCATGCTCCTCACAAATTTTTTAAAAATGTTGCCTCAGCAGAAGTCTACAGTTTGGATTTGCAATTGAGCCATTTGGAAGAGAGGATTAGAGAGTTAGAGCAAAGAAGACCGAGCAAAATTATTGTGCCCATAAAAAAGTTGGATCATCCTAACTACTATAACGTTAACGGACTGCACGAGATTTTTGCTCAGAAAGACATTAGATTTGTCGCTCTCTCGCACACGACAATATCGTTGTCAGTCGGACTGAATTTGGAGAAAGGTATTGCAGTCGTCACTTTGACGAATAAAATCAGCGATCAATTGAATTACAGAAAAAACGATGTTGTTATTTCATAGTCTGTAGATGAAGTTATTATGGATGTTCACAATTACAGTAATCAGGACGTCATTGTTAAAAAAGGCGAAAAAATTTGTAAAATTAATCACATTGATTTGAATTAAAATAATGAATTGATTAAAAAAGTAGAAATATTTAAAAACACAGATAAAATTTATCCGGTTATTTCAACGGCTCCGGCGGATGAAGGGCATGTTTACCGTCTTCAAAAAATAAGCGAGATCCAAAAAGAAATGGAGGATGAAAAAGCAAAGAGAATGGCTCTCAGCAAAAAGTACCAACGCGCTTTCAGAATCATTTCGAATGTGGACAATTCGCTGCAGATCTTGTGCATTGCTCTGGGGACTGTGGGAATTGGGTTTTTGTCTACCATTATTGCCAGTCCAGCGGCGATTGCGTGCGAGGGTGTTGCAATTGGAGTGGGGTTTTTGTCCATTGTCGAAGGCCAAGTGAACAAAAAGCTGGCATTTAAAGCGGAAAAGCATGAAAAGTTGAAAGTTCTTGCAGAATCAAAATTGAATACCATCAGCAACCTCATTTCAAAAGCGTTGATGGATGGAAAAATAAGCGACGGCGAGTACGAGCTGGTTCTTGGCGAGCTTCAAAAATTTAAATCCTTAATGGAAGAGATAAGAATAAAAACAAAGAGCAACATGGACGAACTGACCAAAGAGTCGCTGATCAATACGCGACTCTTTGTTGAATGAATACTTTGTTGAACGCAATTCAAGCGTTCAACAAAATATTCAAAAAAAATTAATTTTTTCAATCGACATAACGCGAGAAAGTTTTTGATTTTTTCTAAAAGTAAAAATTGTTTAAAGTTTTAACTTTTATTTTTAAAGAAATAATAACTTATACTTTAAATAATTTATGTTTAAGCAAATTATTTAGAAAAAAAAATTAAAAAATAATGCGTATTTTAAAAATAATTATTACTTATTAAAATTAATAACTCATTTCCTTCCAACTTTTAAAATTGGAGATAGAACAAAATAATTCTAACCTCGCGATAATTGTAAAAAATTATTTATGATTTTTTTCCGCGTATTTTAAAAACCATGTTTTTTTTTAAAATACAAGACCCGAATAAAAGGGATGAAATTGTGAGGGAAGTGATTAAGAGCAGAAAGAGAATTTGTCAGGACAGTCTTAATGAGAATATTTTAGAGTCAAATTTTCAGGCTGATTCGAGCAAGCTTTACAAGCTTATCATCGAAAGCAATTAAAAGATGATTAAGAGCATGAAAGATCCACCAGTGCATGAAGATCTAGACATGAATTTGGGTGATATTTCGTCTTATTACTTGAACAATGAAGTTTATGACCGAAAAAAGAAAAGACCTTTCGAAATAAACAAANCCTCGCGATAATTGTAAAAAACTATTTATGATTTTTTTCCGCGTATTTTAAAAACCATGTCTTTTTTTAAAATACAAGACCCGAATAAAAGGGATGAAATTGTGAGGGAAGTGATTAAGAGCAGAAAGAGAATTTATCAGGACAGTCTTAATGAGAATATTTTAGAGTCAAATTTTCAGGCTGATTCGAGCAAGCTTTACAAGCTTATCATCGAAAGCAATTAAAAGATGATTAAGAGCATGAAAGATCCACCAGTGCATGAAGATCTAGACATGAATTTGGGTGATATTTCGTCTTATTACTTGAACAATGAAGTTTATGACCGAAAAAAGAAAAGACCTTTCGAAATGAACAAAATTGGAGATAAAATGTTCATTGGAAAAATGGAAATGGAAGTGGATGGAAATGATATCATTGTTGGCGGAGAAGGGTATGAGGGGACAGAAGGTCTTTGGGTGCTTATAACCAAATTTACGCCTCCAAACAGAAACAACTATACCGATGAAGATTTGCAAAGTTATGAAAAGATTCTGATCAACAGTGATGCTATAAGATCTGATTCACAGCCGAACAAACCGAAAGTCTCAAGGAGACCAAAGTACCAGCAACTCATTGCACCCATTTGGAAAAAAATGGTGCGTATTGAAAAGGGAAAAAAAGTTCGTGGAGTGATTTTTCTTCCCAGCGATCCTAATGCGCTCGTGCAAAGGCTTGAATTGAGCGTGGCTGCTTGGCATGCTGGAAATACAGGGTCGAGAAACGAGGCTGTAACCATATGCGACGAGCTGCTGAGGCAAGGAGAGATAAAGACCAATATATATCGTTGATGAGGTACATCGATAAAATTATTTTAAAAAATTAGTTTTTTTTAAAAATACTCATTATAAATAATCGAAGATATGTGAAAAAGAACGTTGTTGGAGGGGGCGGCATTGTAGACACGATTAAAAATTTCATAAGAAGAGCGGCAGCTTCAAGCATGTCAAAAGCAACAGTGAATTTGCTTAAAAATGCTGCAAAAAGCGAAATTGAAAGAGAGGCGATTATAGCTGCCAAGTCTGCTGGTAAAGAATTAGCCTTTTCTGCCATGTCCACCGCCAAAGACGTGGCCATCGATAAAGGAAAGAAGGCGATTGAGAAAGTGTACGCCAAGACTGAAACAGTGAAGCCAGATGGTGCTGATAGTCCTATGGAAGAATTGCATAAAAAATTGTTTGGTTCGTCCACAACCAGAAAGAAAATGTCAAAAAAGAATGCGTTTAGAATACAAGACCTTGTAAAAATGGGGAACGGCATGAAGATTGCTTGAAGCTGTTTGAAACCGTTTGAAGCTGTTTGAAACCGTGTATACTTTTTAGACCCTTCGGACCCAATTGAAACTGTATAGACTGTTTGAAAGTGTCGTGTAAAATGAATTAAAAAATTTAATTTCCATATAAAAATGATAAATACCGACAGATTAAGAGTTACCGAAAATCCAGAATTCGACATTGGCATTGAAAAAATTGATTTTTTGAGTACCTTCCCACAAATCTCGATTTAAATTCTTCAGGCACGGTTACTTTTGAAATTGACTGCCAATCGATTCAAACAGTGCCATCAGAGGCTTACATCCTTATCGAAGGAGTGTTGAAAAATGCTTTTTACGAAGCTACAGACAAGATTGCATTAGTGAACAATGCCTTGATGTATTTGTTCAACGATGTCACTTATGACTTGTCAGGAGAGCAAGTGGAGAGAGTCATTTATTCAGGTCAAGCCACCACCATGCTCGGAATGATGAAATATACTTATGGATTTTAGCTTGCAGATGGATTAAAACAGATGTGGTACATGGATACGTCTAATCTTGTTGGAAATTCAGGATTCAACGTTAGGAGAGATCACTTGTTTGCAGACACTAAATCCGTTGGAGCTTTCTCATTTAGAATTCCTTTGAAGCACATTTTTGTTTTTTGCGAAACATATGACAAAGTTGTTTATGGATTCAGACACACCATCAACTTCACAAAGAAAGAAAATGATGATGCTATTTACAGAGCTGAGAGCGTCAGTGCAGGAATGATCTACCTTAAAAAATTCAGAGTTTATATGCCTCGCGTTGAATTGGATATTTTGAGGAAGAACGATTTCATGAATTTAATGGCTGAAAAGATACCCATTCAAGTGGCTTATAAATCAAACAAATGCGAAAGGTAGCTTGTTCCATCTGGTTGCACAGAATTCACCTGGTCGCTTGGAAGAATCACGGACAAAAGCATTCCAAGATTCGTTATACTTGGGCTTCAGCAGAACAGGCCTTCCAGCCAAACTGTCAATCAGTCTATATTTGACCATTCTGACGTCAGCAATTTTTACGTGACCGTTAATGGAATAAAGTATCCAAGTTACAATTACGATTTGAATTTTGGAGAGAAGAGAGTTGTCATGGCTCATGCAAATGCATTCTCTTTTGATGAAAAATATTATGGCACAAACGAACTTGTTTACCAATCGCGGTTGTCCTCGCTTGAATATGTAAAATTGTATCCATTGTTCTTTGTCGATATTAGCAAGCAAAAAGAGAGAGTAGTGTCAGAAACTGCTGAATTGGTGGTGAACCTTAAATTCCGAACAGTGACTCTTGCAAATACCGTCATATTTGCAGTGGTTATTTGCGACAAAATGTTGAAATTTGTTTCAGACGGAACCAACATGATTGCTGTTTATTAAATCATTTTAAAGGGAATTTAAAAAAATTTAATTGACATAATAAAAATGAGATACATAACATCGTTATTTGAAAAATTTGCTGATGGTTTAAAAAAAAAATCTGATGATTTGAAAAATTTGCTGATGGAAAATGGTGTTACCAAAACGACAGACACTGGCGCCGTTGATGACGCTTGCGTTCGAATATAATTTGATCGATAAAGATTTCATTTTGGAAAGAGTAAAAGAAAAGAGGCATGTGGGGTGTCCAAGAATATATGACAAAAAAACCATTCAATCCAAAGTACACCTGGTTAAAATTCGTTAAAAAAAAGCCTGTCTCTTTAAGACTGACCCATGTTGAAACGGGTGAGGTGATTGAATACAAATCCATTTTCAAAGCGATAAAAGCGACTGGACATGGACTTTGAGCGTCGAGATGGAAAAGTGGACAATGGATCGAAATTATTAAAAAGGATGATCTTATTTGAAAAATTTTCTAACAAAACCAAAGTTAAAATATTAAAAAAACGACAAAGTCAAATGAAAATGAAATGAAAAAAAATTGAATTTGAGCTGAATAAATTTCTTCACAAATTAAAAAGATGGAAAACGAGCGTGTTTCTGTGAATGACATTTAAGTGTTGGTCAGAGACGTGTCGAGACGGGAGGGTTTGAGTCTTGATGAATCTGTTGATTTGTTTTTTGAAATGTGCTCTTTAGAATATATGGCTAAAATTAGGCTTGAACGAGACTTGAGTCCTGCTGAATTGATAGAGTATGAGAGATGCAATGAAAGAATCAGTTCAATGGCTGAAGGATTCTCACAACAAAGCGAGAGGAATGTTGAAATTATGATTTTTCGCATCAGGGGTTTTAGTTTGGAATACCTTGACGAGCTTCTTGAGCCTGAAGATGACTCTGAAGATGGGTGGGAAGATGTTGATTCAGAAGAAGAGTCGTTGGATGAAATGTCGTTGGATGAAGATGAGGAAAAAAGACGAAGATTAAGGGTTGAAAAATTGCTTGAAATTTCTAAATCGGAAGAAATGAGAACGTGTAGTCCTGCTGCTTAAAACTGTGAATGCTTTTTTAAATTCTTTTCATAAAATTTTAAAAAATTGAACTGACTTACATAAAATCTTTCCATTATAAAAATGGAAAACAAAGCAGTAGCCAAAAAAAAAATCTTTCCGTATTAAAAATGGAAAGCAAAACTGTCGCCAAACAGCGAAAAGTTAAAAATGACTTAAATAAAAATCCTTCCGTATTAAAAATGGAAAGCAAAACGTTAAAAGAATTGCGAGAAATCGCCAAAGAGCGAAAAATAAAATATTATTACAAGATGCGAAAGGATGCGCTCCTTGAAGCTCTTAGGCCTCCGAGACCGGTGCTTGCTCCAAGAACGGTGCCTGCTCCGAGAACGGTGCCTGCTCCTAGAGATCTAATGATTTTTGACGATCCTGTGGTTATTATACCAAGGACTGCTGTTCAAGGACCGGTGCCTGCTCCGAGATATATCCTTGACAAGCCTGTTCCTGATTCAACACCTGTGCTTGCTCCTGGTTTATTTTCAAGGCTGACAGCGACTGTCAGAAATGTGGTCACCAACAGTTTCAACCGCGTGCTTGTATCGATTGATCCATACGTTCCAGAGGCGGTGAAGAAAACAGTGAGCGAAGCAAGAGACGGTGTTGAAAAAAGAATAAAGTATCTAAAATCAATTGTATTCAGCAAATCACGAATAAAGTTTGAATTGACCGATAATGCAGTGGACCGCGTTGTTAAACAATTTTCTTATAGCCCTGAAAGAAATCATTAAGACGCCTCCGCCTTTTCAGACTTGGTAAGAGAGGCAGCGATAAAAGTCATGAGCGAAACATAAATAAAAAAGTGCGACTTTTTTTGACGTGCGACATGAAATGTGTAAGCATTATTACTGGTGATGAAACCATTCAAAATTGTTCCTTTTTCATCCCACACTGAAATTGTGCTAAAGGCTACGGATTTGGGAGAGTTGTATGACACAGCGAAAGAAAAAATCCTGGAGAGTATGACCAAGTACAACAAGATGGGCTCAAATTGCAGAGTGTCCGCCATTTTTAAAATGGACATTAACATGATCAATTACAATCCCCTCAGCACTTCGTCATACATCGAGCTGGACCCGTTTGTAAAAAGCAAAAAGACAATCGCCAATATGAACAACACGGACGACAATGAATGCTTTAAATGGTGTGTCACCAGGGCGCTAAACATGAAGGATAAAAATAACGAAAGGATTGATAAAGAGCTCAAAGAAAAGTCGAAAGAGTTGAATTGGGAAGGAATTGAATTTCCAGCCCCTCTTCCTCAAATCAAAAAGTTTCAGAAAAACAATGAAAATATAAGCGTTAATGTTTTTGGATATGAAAATAAATCCTTTTATCCTTTGAGGATATCCAAGCATTACAACAGAAGAAATAAAATAAATTTGCTGCTCATTTCAAACGAGACTACAAACCATTATTGTTTGATCAAGTCTAAGTCGATTATTATCCACACAAACATCAAAAAGTAAACAAAAAAATATTACTTTGTTATATACTTGCAGGGATACAACTCTGAAGAAGCGCTTTCCAAGTATTGGACTTATTGTCAAGACCACAGCTCGGTCCGAGTCGAACTTCCTGAAAAAAATTCGTTCATGAAATTTACCAACAAAGAAAGGTCGATGAGAGTACCGTTTGTGGTGTATGCCGACTTTGAAAGTTTCATCAAGCCCGTCGATACGGACGACAAGTATGATAATAAAAAGTCTTACGCCTACCAGTACCAAAAGCACGCTCCAAGCTCTTTCTGTTACTATATCAAAGGCTCTGACGAAACCGCTTATAAAGGAAAGCCTGTCACCTTCACCGCAACCAGCGAAAATGACGACGTTGCACAAAAATTTGTGGAGATGCTTGAAAAAGACACTATTAAAATTTACAATAAATATAAATATAAGAAAAAGGCTGTCGTAACCTATGAAAATCAAAAGGATTTTAAAGCTACAAAGTCTGTCACATTTGCGAGGAAGTTCTCGGAAATGACAAAGTGCGCGACCACTGCCATTGACTGGAAAGTACCGTGGAGCTGCTCACAGCAATTGCAATTTGAAGTATAAAATTCTCAAATTCTTCCCTGTCGTCTTTCACAATGTGTCTGGGTATGACAGCCACTTGTTCATCAAGAAATTGGCTGGAAAATTAAACTGCATCCTCAACAACGAGGATAAATACATCAGCTTTTCAAAAGAAATCAAAGTGGATGATTGGAAAGAAAATGGAGAAATACGTGAAGTGAGGCGAGAATTACGATTTATCGACAGTATCAGATTCATGGCCTCTAGTTTGGACAGTTTATCTAAAAATCTAACCAATGACCAATGCAAAAACGTTGCCAAATATTACTCCAGAAAGTAGTTTAATTTATTGCGCAGAAAAGGCGTTTTCCTTATGATTGGATGGACTCGATTGAAAAGTTTTCCAAAACGCAATTGCCCCCTGAAGAGTCGTTCTTTTCCAAACTCAATGGCGAAGAAATAAGCGATTAAGAATATATTTCTGACGTGCTAATGCTGGCGGATGTTTTGAAAATTTCAGAGACGAGTGTGAGAAAAATTATAAGCTTGACCCTGCTTGGTATTACACCTCTCCCGGATTAGCATGGGACGTTTGCTTGAAAAAGACGAAAATCAATTTGGAGCTTCTTAGCAATCCTGACATGCTGCTAATGATTAAGAAAGGAATATGCGGTGGAATTAGCATGATTTCAAACCGGCTTGGAACTTCGAATAATAAATACATGGGAGATTCGTTTGACCCAAGCAAAGAGTCTAAATTCATCCAGTACTTGGACGCCAACAACTTGTACGGATGGGCTATGAATAAACCTCTTCCCACTCACGGGTTTGAATGGATGACTGAAGAAGAGCTTTTAAATTGGAAATCCATGCCTTCCATTCTAGAAGTCGATTTGGATTACCCTGAAAGTCTTCACGACGAACACAACGATTACCCTTTAGCACCTGAAAGAATGACCATCAACAAAGTGGACAAGCTTGTTCCAAATTTAAAGAACAAAAAGAATTACGTCATCCACCACGAGAACTTAAAACTGTATGAACGATTGGGGTTGAAAACTATAAAGGTGTACAGAGGCATCAAATTTGAGTAAAGTGCTTGGATGAAAGAATACATTGACCACAACACCCATTTAAGAATTCTTGGCACCACCAACTTTGAAAAGGATTTTTTCAAACTGATAAACAATCCAGTCTTTGAAAAAACCATGGAAAACATTGAAAAGCATGTGGACGTCAGACTGGTGACTAAAAGCGAAGAAGCCACAAAATTGTCTTCCAAGCCCAATATCGAACAATACACGAAATTCGATGAAAACTTGATCGCCGTGCACATGAAAAAAACAAAACTCTTTTACAACAAGCCCATTTATTTGCGGATGTGCATCTTGGATCTAAGCAAGGCCTGGATGTTTGAATTCCACTATGACTACATCAAGACAAAGTACTCTGATTGTGCAAAACTGCTCATGACCGACACCTACTCTCTCATTTATGAAATCAAAACAGAAGATTTTTACAAATAGATTGCTGATGATGTAGAAGCAGATTTGACACGAGCGAATTTGATAAAAACCACCCTGCCATTCATAGCGTTGGGTTCAAGGTCGGAGTAAACAAAAAGGTCATTGGAATGTTTAAAGACGAAACCGTAGGAAAACAGATTGAAGAATTTATTGGCCTACGGTCTAAATTATACCCTTACAAGTTTTATGAAAAAGAACACAAAAGATGCAAAGGAGTCAAGAGAAATGTCGTCCAAAAAGAAATCACTCACGAAAATTACAAAGACTGCCTAATGACTAAAAATCAACAGCTCAGAAAAATGAATGTCATCCGTTCCCACCTGCACGAAATTTACACCGAAGAAATCAACAAAGTCGCACTTAGCGCTGACGACGATAAAAGAATCATTTTAGAAGACGGAATTTACACGTTGGCTTACGGACATTACAGATTAAAAATAACACAATAATGTAAATAAAATGATCCATACGAAAGAATTATCTTGCCTGACGAGGCTTTAACCAATTTTCAATTAATAAAGGCTGTAAAAAATTTAAAAATAAAAAACTTTAAAGGCGTTTTTGTTAGGGATGAGCTTCCAAAAAAGGTAAGTAGAAAAGAATGCGGTATTGTCAATACGGGGGATTCGAGCACTGACGGATTTCATTGGGTGTGCTGGTACAAAGACGGTGACAAAAAATACAGCTTTGACTCTTATGCTAAGTCCCCCTCTTGTCGAACTGGTTAAATATTTGGAAAGCCCCGTCTTTTATAAGAGCGAAAGGGTTCAATTTGGCAACACTTCTTACTGCGGCCACTTGTGCCTTTACGTCTTGAAAAAATTGGATGAAGGGAACGACTTTCAAAACATTGTTAATACCTTGTGGTGATTGTAAAAAATGAGTAAATATTTTGGTTCTGGTTTGCTGCTTGGTCCTAATTCACCCTTTTCCAGCATTACCTTTTTAAATTTAATTTTATAATGTTGTTTAAAAAAATTTCATTACATCATCTCATGTAATGAAAACGTGGTTAAATTAGGACCTGAAATTCATGAAATGCACACCATGCGTAAAAAAAGTTAGCGCGATAAAATTGTTGCAAAAATGAGGCAAAACCCATGCCCACGGAAACCCTCCATTCACAGGAAAAATGTTCGTGGTTACATTATGGTTGAAATGAAAATGAGCCAGAACCCGGGTTTTCTGGTAGTAATATTTTCAACACTGCAAATATTTAAGTGATCACAATGCTGATTTACTGTTGATAACTTTTATTTCTTGTTAGTAATGGTCCATTTACTATTATGCCCGGGGCAAATTACGTTAACTGTCTTCATTCATCCCTACTTATTCGCATTAAGTATAACAAACCAATGAGGGAAGGAAAAATCAAACGAACTGTAAATGAACTTAGATAAAATTATTTATCTTGAAAATAATAACCAAAAAAATTTATGTAAAACGCAACTTATTAGATAGAATAATAGTAGTCGAGAAATACCGCAGCTGGCTCAGTTTTTTTTGAAGATATGCTTAACCCTTAAGCTATGTTTAAGTTTATGGTTAAAAAATTCAAGACTGACTTTCAACTTTTTAACCATATGTCAAACTACTAAGCTTTGTTTCAATTCAATTATTATTTTATTTTTGCAGCAGAAATAAAAAAATAATTTCAACCAAGAAGCCAACCAATAAGCTATAACCAAATTTATAGTTAAATGTTGAATGCATAAACATTGCATTCACCTTAGATCTAAAAATCGTTGTAAAGAATCTAAAGGTGCAGATGAAGGTGCAGATAAACATAAGGTGCAGGTGTGTGTGAGCGCGGTAAACTAAGGTGGATATGTACTATGTCGTAGCGCTTGTATTTGTGAAAACGGTAAAAAAAACGGAAATACTGCAAGAGAACTTTAAGTGAAGTTAATGAGGAGTAAAAGTACTAGCACTGTAAGTGCCAAAGTACTGCCACATATGATATATTATTTAATGAAAAATAAGTCACCTTTTGGACTAAAAGCAACAAAGCTTGTCCCATACTACATCATCATGACCAAACAATACACTTATAGCATAATTATTTGCAGTATATGTCTTTAACCAATGAACAAAAAATAAATAAACCATACCCAGTGCGCACCAAGACGTCTATGAGACGTCTATTTAGTGTCTCACATCTCTTGATCAAGACATCTGAGATAAAACTGAGACATCTAAAAGACGCCTTAAAGATGATTGCATATTAAGTATTTGGAATTCCAAATTTTTCCGTCACCTTTTCTTTCCGGAAGTTCTGAATACTGCGTTTTTGACATTTTTCAACGATACTTATATTACGATTTGGATCGCTTTACATCGTTTAAATTTGTTTTCATGATAATCCCAGCAAACATTAAGCAGGCGGACCGACAACGGACCACTGTCAGCACTTATGCCGTGCCGACGTCGGCCGCCCGCTGCGTTGCCGCGTAGGCTTGCACATCGTATTTACATCGGTCCGTTAGCGGAAAGCTGCAGGCGGTTCGGCAGCGGACCGATGGCGGCAAATCG
>QPEY01000027.1:178596-206906 GCA_014706445.1 Hydra viridissima
TTGAAAACCCAAATAATTAAATTTTTAAAAAAAATAAAATTTTTTTTTTAAAAAAAAAAAAAAAAAAAAAAAAAAAAGAGGTAAAGTCTATAACCAATTGTTTTTCACTCTAACTGACGCAACTTCGTGGGTGGATGCGACTGGAAAGACTGCACCAAAATCATCAAGAAACGTGTTCTGAGCAATAAGGTAATAGCTAATTTAAACATGCCGGCCCTTGGTAAAGGAACAAGTAAAAAAACTAAATTTGCGGATACGAAAATATACCGCCTTATATACAACGCTTTACTACATAAGTTTCCGAAAACAACGGAAACTGAGTTTTACAAGAAAACTTAGAGCATATTAAGAAATGCTTCTGCATGCAAGAATACTGAACTAAAAAAATAATACATTGCACTAAATATTTAAGTATTAATTAGTTTTTAATTTTATTGTACCTTCTCATATATGTGTATTGCATGTTTTTGAAATAATACTTTTCATCTTTACAATATAAAGTACTCATCTGATATTTATTCTACATAACACTAATTTAGTCCAAATGTTTTAATATTTTTG
The DNA here is from genome assembly GCA_014706445.1 of Hydra viridissima. Taxonomy (NCBI): domain Eukaryota; kingdom Metazoa; phylum Cnidaria; class Hydrozoa; order Anthoathecata; family Hydridae; genus Hydra; species Hydra viridissima. The sequence continues at coordinate 179,158 of QPEY01000027.1, forward strand.
TAACCTTTTTAAAGCAAATTAGCCATTTTCAAAATTACTGGTATGAGATATCTAGAAGACATTTGATAGGTAGTAGTCTCACAGATGACTACTTTGAGATGGCTCAAATACATCTGAACTCAGACGTCTAAAAGGCGTTAACGTAGTAGCCGTCTTTAAGATTACTAATTTGAGGTGTCTTGAAGACATCTAGTATGCAGATGTCTCACAGATGATTGATATGAGATATTTCAAAGACATCTGAATTCAGACGCCTAAAAGGGATTAACACTAATTTGATTGAATCCAATGATTCCAATGAATTGTAAATAACATCTCTGACTATTCTTATCTGAAGAAAAGTATGTTGAGTTGCAGTATTGAGTTGCATTCAAACCAGTAAGAGTTCGATCAGAAAGTGTGGAAATTTTTCTAATCGCATTATCATATGTCGCTTTTGCACTTAAGTGTTTATTAACTTAGCATGAAGAAGTTTTTTCAGTTTCTCTAGTATTCATTTACGTAAGTATCAGTGGCTTTCATCATTAAAATTTTAATAAAATTTTCATCAGCATAGTTTTTAGTAACAACACCTTGACCATCAGTAGGATATGCTAAACTTGTTATTATTCATATTAAACTCACTGTTAGTTCTCATATTTAACTTACGACAAATTGCGCTGCAAGTCTTTTTAACAAACAATTTATTGTTATCAACAAATTTTTTGAGTAGCAGCATCTTGATTATCAGTAGAATTTGTTACACTTGTTGTTTTATGAGCGCTTTTATCCAACGCACCAGTCATTGTGCTACCTGTTTATTTTACAAACAATCTAATACTATCAACATGATTTTTTAGCTGCAGTATCTTGTGCACTAGTTGGGTCTGTTAATTGTTATTTGTTTTTGGGTCTGTTAAATGTTAATTTATTATTATTCATGTTCAACTCTGCCACCATATTTTTAATAAAGTCTTGTTCTATGTATGATAACATAAGCTGATCAACTCTCTTACTATTTTTATCATCATGTGTCTGACCCACTCCTAATAATCTACCTGTTGTTAAGATAACATAAACATCAATATGATCTGTATTTTCTGTTGTTACCATTGTTTTCACCCATAATGGATTCTCGCTCATTTATCTGTTTGCATAAAACTTTGTTACGTATTCTATTCAAACCTTTTCAGGAAAAAAAAATTAAGTTTTAAAACTAAAAATAAATTTGAACAATATGAAATAATTTCGCCATTTTGAACAGTAGAGAAGAGAAAATTGTCTGTTTAAATGAAATAAATTAGTTTTAACAATTTACCTTGTAACATCTAAAATAGATCCACCCATGTCTGTCCACTTAACAACTGCAGAACATCTCATTATGTGAACCTTGGGATGAAAAAGTAAAGCAAATAATAAAAAGTAATAACAGTTTAAAATGTAAGTTTTCATATGAAGCAAAATACAAGTGTTTTGTGAGAATATGGTATAAATAAGCAACAAAGAATTTTGAAGTAAAAGACTTTTAAAACAAAGAATTTTAAAGTAAAAATTTTATAGTAAATAATTTCGAAGCAAAGCAGTTATATTATGAAATATAAAGAGTTAATTGAATATCCTAAAGAGTCTACGAAAAAAATCTAATAAATCTTACATAGAAATAAAAGAGTTCTTTGAAGATAATTTAAAAAATTAGAAAAGCTTTTTGCATGAAAGTTTTAGATGTAAATCCTCGTGTGCTTTTAAAATTCCTAGAACCTGATATTCTGTAAAAACAAAAAAAAGGTTGGTATTTTTAAAAATACAGAGTGTTCATTACTGCTTTCATCATTATGTTTAAACTATAATGATCTTGTTAAAATATTAAATGAGCATCGTAGCGCTACGCTCAATTAACCTGATTTCAGAAGTCTTAAAATTTATTTTTAAGGCATATTGAAAATGAAATAAAGCTTTTAGAATTGAACTTGATGATAATGATGATGACCAAGTGTATAAGATGTAGAATCAAAATTTTAGATATAAAATCTTTTTGATTTGTAGGATAATAAGAATTCATCTCTCTTTCATAAAGTAGAATTAAGATCTGTTGGTAACTCAACTGATATAAACAACGAATTAAGACGAAGTTATGAATGTATAATATATTTAATTGAGTTTTACACTTCTAAATATGGAGACTTGGACGAAGTTGGGATAACCATGTGACTGTAATCATGAAACTAAAAGAAATCCTCTAACTAAACAACTTGAGAAGGTTGAAAGAAAGTATGTTAGTATGAGCATTAACATACCCAGAGATTTGAATTTAGAGATATTAAAAATGCTCAAGTCTGGAGAATCTGAGTAGTATTGATATTCATTTTACTCCAGATGATTTTCTTCAAGATGCAGAAAACTTCATTGCGATGATTTTCTTCTAGATGCAGAACACTTCATTGTGATGATTTTCTTCGAGATGCAAAAAACTTCATTTTAATAATTATGTTGATAATTATGTTTTATCTGTTTTTACAGAATATCAGGTTCTAGGAATTTTAAAAACACACAAGGATTTTTAATTGCTGTAGATACTATGGATAAACAACAATTGAAACATAGTATGTGTTTACAAGGTACATATTTAAATAAAATTCAGAAAATGATTTTTTTTTTTTAATAGCTTATTACATGTCTATTAAATATTTTACATACTTTATACTTTTTTATATTTAAAATATTTGTAACAGAAATTGAATTGTGCAACAATTAGATATGGAAAATGATAAAAGATGCTTTATGTGCAAAACTCAGATAAAGTTTTATATATCAATACAGCAGTTGATATTAGCCCTAATAATCTTACTGGGCAATTCCAATTATTGCTGGATGAAACTCAAAAAGTTGTTTATTTGAATGTTTTTTTGTTTACTTGTAAAATTTCTGTGAATCTATTGGGTGCTAGATTTTTAAAAAAATCTGAATAAGGCAATCATAATTAGTACTAAATTACATGAGCATACATCTGGCTAGTACATGACTTTTAGATTTTAAACCCTCCTTGCAGTTCTTTTTAATCACTACACAGACTTTCTTTCTGGGGATTTGATAGAACACATCATCACTACAATTAAATAAAATGACCGTCTCCTAAATTTCATCACTAAGGGTTCTCTTGGATATCGACTTTGGTGTTAAATTATTTATGATTGAAACCCTCTGCTTTACCTATAACTGAAACAAGTTAATTTCTTTGTTCACATTTTAAAGCCTAAAGATTTACCTAAAGATTGGGGAATGTAAAGTGTGACAGTTGTTGACCCATAGTGACATTCGTAGTTTCTATCAAGTTTATGTCACTTGTATTAGCGTTTTACTTTTAAGACATCGCTAGTTTCATGGGAGATTTATGTGCAAGAGAACATAACAATAGCTGCTGACACAACTAAGGATATTTTATTTTGTTTTGGTATAACCATGTCAAGAGGAATGCTAATGATTTCTTTAAAATGCAGATAGCTTTACAAAGTGAAACTTTGCTTGAAAGTGCTAATGATATTGTTATCACCATTTAGAACAATTCTGATATGAATGTAATAATTGAAAAAGGTGATACTTTTTGTAGGTTGTATTATTTAGAGTAAAAATTTTTTTTTACATTTGTAAAAATGGAGATAAACAAATGAAAAACAAAAGTCTATGAAACACTACCAAGTGCTCCTGAACAAGACTTGGATGATGGTTGTGCTCTTGGATCTAGATTACAAAAGATTATCAAAATTCAAAAGATTATCAAAATGTTAGAATCAAAGTAAATCATTACAGAAAAGTTGAATAAAAAATGTCATAGACTTTTTAATGAATTTAGCAATACCGATTCAGCGCTCACAGCTGATATCTACGAGATTAGGTGCTGCTGGTGATGGATTATTATCCACTATTGGAACATTACAAATAGTAACTGATTGTTTAGGATTTCTAAGTATTGCAGTTGAATTTGCTAGCAAAAAGATGATTAAAAAGACTAAAAAACATATAAAATTAAAGACAATAGCAGAGGCAAAGTTTAGTAATATTAGTTTTATTGTTTCAAAAGCCCTTAATGATAACTTTGCTTCACAAAAAGAGTTTGCTATTATGCTAAATGGATTGTCAAAGTATAGACAGATGAGGGAAGAAACACTGGTCAAAAGAGTTATGGCCTCCTGGATCTCCAGATTTTTCACCTCTTGGATGTTCAACGTGGGTGTATATGGAGTCAAGGGCTTCTCAACGTCCCCACAAAAGTTTCAACTCCCTGCAGGCTGCTATCAAGAAGGAGTAAAGTAAGATCCCCAAGGGATATATCCAGATTGCCTGTTTGTTAGTTCAGGAGTCGACTTTTAATTCTTAACACTTCTTACGTAAAAACTTTTTTGTTTGGCTTCAAGTTTTCATTGTACATTGATTTTTGTCAAAAAAAGAATTTTTTACAAAATTGCAGTCGCATACGGTAAAAGTTATGATGCTAAACTATGTGTTAATTTATTGCTCATCTCAGAAGGAGCGAGCTCGGACGCTCCCACCATATGGTCATTATTGTCCAATTACTAGTATCAGCTAATTATCATTATCACAAGCATGAAATAGAAATTATAAACATTTTTTATGCCTTAGATGTTTGACCCCATTCCATTTATAAGATTCAGTAGATAAACAAAAAGAATACTGCAATACTAATGAGGCTGCTAAAGTAAAAATGTCAAACGAAAGAACGTTTTTGTCGCTATACCTACTTCTCATTTATTTACTTGTTAGGTAAATAAATCTCGAGTGTACGTCTTTTCCTAATCTTTTTTTAAAACTTTTCTTCGTTACATTTCATCTTATTATCATTCATTTACATGATATCAATGATTAGATGGTTAGAGTACCTTTTACTTTACACGCTAATTTTAAATCTTAAAAGCAATTGATATGTGTCAGCCATATTATAGTTATATAAAACAATATCAAGAGCATGTACCATGTTTGTTATTACATAAAGTGTTTTGATGGTGATATATATTCTACAAAACCTGTTATCTACACTGCAACAACTGATGATGGAGAAACAGCAGAGAAGTTTATCAAAGTGTTAGAGCAAGATATTAAAATTGTAAGCAGCATCAAACCAGATCTGGCAAATATGAAAAGAAGGATTTTGAGAGTGCTTTATAGTGTTGCATATCAGCATGAGTTTACTAGTGCTAAAAGCGCCATGGCGCAGAGCGCAAAAAACGATGAAAAACCTGCATGAGTTGTGGGCTGTTTCTCTATATTTTCCAGTATAGTGACAATGATATATCACTATACTGGAAAATATATATGCAGTTTATTGGTAGTTTTAGATTCATGTCAGCTAGCTTGGATAGTCTTGCTAAAAGTTTTTATAATAAAAATTTTTCAAATACTCTAAATTTCTTCTCAGATAAGTTTGTTGCCAAAGTTTGTAAAAAGTTACTTCTACGAAAAAGTGTAGGGGAACCTGTTGTACCTTTGACCACGTTGCACCTTTAGTCACTACGTCCTGTTGGTCTACTATTATCATTTTGAAAAAACGCCATTTGAAATATTAGTCCATGACGACTCTTCTTATCGTAAAATATTATGTTACGGATAGATTGTGTTGATCCACGAGGAATTATAAGTTTTAGCTCTTAAAAAGTAAATATTCATGTTTATCTTATTTTGATAACAAAACTGTTATAAATAGTTGTTTGGTTAATGTATGTTATCATTAGCATTAACCAACATCTTTTTTTTTGTTATGGAAAAGTATATATAATAATTTCTAACCCTAAATGGGGTTTGAGATGATAATTGTTAAAGAAACCCATCTCGTGTACCTTTAACCAGCGTAGATCGTTGTACCTTTGACTGGTTTGTATCGCGCTTTGATTTTTTGCGAACTCTAAGAGGCCACTTTTATGAGAATTTTCATCAAATTTATCAGATGGACTGTTCGTTATTGCTCTTACATGTAAAAATCAGCAGAAATCCTAACTTGTAAGGGTTGATTTTTTGGATTCATTTTAGACAGCTTTGATTGCTTACAAAATGGTAATATAAGCTTTTATTGACATGTGGTTAGCCAGAAATTTCTTTGTAACGTATAACAAAGCCGTAATAGTCCAAATAATTCATGATTACTTATCAATGACATTATGGACAAAAGAACATATTATAAGTAAGAGAATAAATAAAAAAAAAAAACGCTTAAACTATATTTACAATATTTCAAGAAAACTACGTCAATCAAATCAGTTTGGAGAAACTTTTTAGGACCTCCAAGATACTCACTTAGTTTAGTGTTAATCGATTTTCTGGTTTTCTTGCTAATTGATAATGCCATTTTTCTTTTTTTAATATATTATGAATCTGGAAGATATAAATACAGAAAGTATAGCAATTAATTTGAAATAAAATCTAAAATGGTAGTTATAATATTTTCAAAGTATATTTGAATATTAACTGATACTTATACACAAAATAATATTGTTAAAAACTCAAAGCATATTATAAAAATTAAGCATAAGGTTAAACAATATTTTAAATAATTATTATGTACATTTATAACATAAACAGTCATCATTTAGTAAAAAAACACAATATTTTTGAAAATTAAAAACGTTTTCCCGGTAGCTAGAGTTGTTTTTTCACCAAAATAAATTATACCATTCAACTCAGGGTTTATGAATACATAGGAAAAGTGACATACTAAATGAAAATTAAAACGTGCAAAAGTATGATATACCCTAATACATATGATTAATCTGGTATTTAATAAACCGGTGCACCAAGTTTCTTACATTCTTGATTTTAACAAGGCATGGTTTCCATTATATTTAAATGAAGAATAAGTACAGAAATAAGGCTGATCTGCACACTGAAAAAAGCACACTGAACAAAAGAAGATATGCAGCGCAAAAAACATTTTCAATTAAATTTAAGATTAAAAGATTACAAAGGTTGACATTTTATGAAGCAAAGTTGCTTAAAAAAAAACAAGATGTTTATAGACAAGAAAAAATCTCTATGAAAATGGGTTGGCTACCCAGATTCATTCAGCTCATTTATAAGTAAAAGGATTTATTTGACATAAACAGGAAAAAAGCTAACTATTTTTCAAAATTTTTAAAATTTTGAAAACATGAATTTTCACGAAGTTGTTATTCCCGCAATTGCACAACAGAAGTTTTTTTAAATGCTTTTTTTTTCATTTTTATAATTTTTCAAATTTAACCATAGTTTAATGATATAAGATAGAAAATAGTTGATCCTATAAATACTTTTTCAGTTTTTTAACCATAAATTTGACCACAGCTTAATGGAAGCATTGCTAAATGGTTTATATTTAGTTAAAAAGTTGTAAAACCAGTTTTAAATTTTTAATCCCAAACTTAGATATAGCTTGATGGTTAAAACATATCGCAAGGTTAGAATTATTTTGTTCTATCTCCAATTTTAAAAGTTGGGAGAAAATGAGTTGTTAATTTTAGTTAGTAATAATAACTTTTAAAATACGCATTATTTTACAAATTTTTTTCTAAACAATTTGCTTAAACATAAATTACTTAAAGCATAAGTTATCTTTTTTTTTTAAATTTTAGCTAAAACTTTAAACAATTTTTACTTTTTGAAAAAATCAAAAGCTTTCTCCCAACGTTTAAACTTGAAGATAAAACAAAATAATACTAAACCTCGCGATATGGTTAAAACTCTCCTTCGCATTATATAAAAATCTTTTCATTTGGCAAAACTATCAAAACGGTTATGTCTTTAACCAAACAAAACATAACGGTTGATGTCTAGATAACATCGAGAAATCGATGTTTACATTTGAAGTTCACTATTTCCCGTTTATTATATATTATTTATCATACTTATCATATATTATTTATCATATTTCATCCGGACATCAATGTTTACAACTTTTTACAAAGTTTGTTTAGAATTTTTTTTTACAAAATTTGTAAAACCCCTTCTCCTCCCCTTAAAATAAAAACACACTTAATCTCCTCTTTGACCTCTGATCAGCATGACTCTTTCAAAGAACGAGTCGCAGGTAAAAACATTGGATGATTTAGAAACTTGTTTATGCTTAGGCACAGTTGAATTGTCGATTGAGTACGAAGTTGCAATAACGTTTCCATCAGAGTCATGAACTTCTAACGCTGAGAGCGCAGGGCATTGAGAATGCACAACTCTCCATTTTAAAGATAAAGGAAAATTACCAAGGTACTTTAATGGGTTGTCGATATATTCACATTGGGCTGAATACATGGTAAGGGCAATAGGCAACATAGTTTGCAAACTATCGATGACATCATTGAGATGTTTCGAAGAGTTTTTCGATCCGCACTCATTAGCTCTAAATACGGTGTCATGCTTTGCTGAAAATGAAGTCATTTGCAAAATTATCGTGCATGTGATTGTTTCATTAGTTGCTGAACGTGTTTTTAAACGCGTTTTTATTTGTTGTTGCTGTGCAAATGAGAACGAGGGAGAGATATAAATACTTTGATTTGAATCGTATTGAATTAGCACAAGCTACTTGAAGTTCATATTTCGTATTTGAGTCGTACTGAAAGAATGTTTCGTCTAAAAAAACAACAGCAAAATAAAAATCAAAAACAACAGCAAAATAAAAAATAAAACATTTAAATAATAAAATACTCAAATTTACCAATAACAGAAAACAAAAATAACAAAAACAAGAACAGAAAAAATAAATAAATAAAAAAATAAGAACAGGAAAAAAAAAAATAAAAAAAAGTAAAATCAAAATTTTCATTAAAAGAGAAATAAAAAAAAAAAAAGAAATGTAAAAAAAAAATGTCTTAGGGCTCTTTAATAATACTATATATAGTAATAATATCTAATAATGATAATATTTGTTATAACTTTTTTTTAAATATTATTTATTATAATTTTTTTTATAATAATATTTATTGTAATTTTTTTTTGTCATGATTTTAGTAAAACTCAAAGTTATCATCAAATTTTTCCCAAAAAATTTTTATTTTTTTAACCTTTTTTTTTTTTTACCTTTTAAAAGTTTTCACTTTCCGAAAATAAAAAGTTTTTTTTTTCGTTTATCGCTAACAACGTTTATAAAAGTTTTCGCGCAAATGACAACTTTCACATTTGCTTTTTACTGGATTGGTTTTAGCTAAATATATATATATATATATATATCACTCAATTTTTGCTTATTCTTAAATACATTCTCTTCTATCAAATAAACTCATACCTTCAAGTTTAAACTCTCGAATACCATTTATCACTCGATAACGCCGACGAAACTTAGGTAAACCTCCGTTGTTTGTTACTTCAATATCAACAATGCTTCCTTTGTCGCTCATCTCACCAATGTCAAATAAAGGAACATCAGAAATCGATATGGACATTAAATGCAACAATGCAGTCCAATTCTGAAATAGTAAATAGAAGCGTTATTCAAAAATACTTTTTTATGAAAGAACTTTTTTTTATCAAATTATATAAAAATTAGGCGTTCAAAACCATTGTTTAACGAACTGAATGATTGAGACGAATACTTTAAAAGCATTAATGTTGTTTATACCTTTACAACTGACTGAGAATATTTATCCATCTCCAGCTTAGGCAACGGTGGTTCACCTCGAAGCATTCCACCCATAACCTCATACTTCAAGTGAAGCTTTTCCCATAGCAACTTCGTAGCTAAGCTGCCTTTTTGTAGTTCAGATCCCAGACTTCTATCCGTAGTTGAATCATCGTGATTAAGAACTTTGCCCAGAACATGCTTTGTATCCTTGTAATATTGCAACACGTGCTGTTGATGACCATGCCATATCAAGTCCATATCATAGCTCGGTACAACAAACGTTTCTGGACTTCTTCGTTTTATGGATAGCATAATCAAGTATTGTTTCAACGAGCTCTTTAAAAACTTTTTGTCTCTGAAATGTTGGAACGAAGTGTTGTAGATGAAGGTTCTGTGGCGTTGAGCGGCAGCTACAATATCATAAGAGCAATTGAAATCTTCTTGAGAAATAAGTGTGGGGTTTAAGTCAGTGAGATCGATATCGTATTTGGTGTCAGGATATTCAGCAGATCAATACTTCTTTGAAACAGCTTCTGTATGTAAGTTTAGATACATCGGCATATGATCAATGACTTTTCCCACCAGTCTTAAGCAATCTCGTTGGTAAGCAACAGGGCTCAATATGTGACAATGCCACACCCATTCAATGTCAAGTGGAGCAACAACATTTAGGTTGTATTTAGCAACAAGTGGTAGCCAATACTTCTCATAACGATGTACTGCATTTTTTAAAAGGCTTTCGTAATAAAGCATTGGATATTGGTCGACCAGGCGAAGGAAATCGTATTCAGCCTGAGCCGTTTGTACGAGATCAATGTTTGATGGAAAGCAGTCAGTTGCAAATCGATTACCCATTCGAAAGCTGCGAAACGGAAAAAAAAACCCTGAAAAAAACTTCGGAATTAGAAAAATTAAGAGCATAAGCATTAAAAACTTTTATCCAAGAAAACTCAGGCTAAAATAATTAAAGACTTAACGTTTTTCTTTATATATTAAGCATGTGTTTAACATATCAAGTAATAGATTGAATCTTGAAACTTTTTGACATTTTCAACATTTTCAACCTCAAATCAGATCTTATAAAAGGTAGTAGGTATCTGTATAAAAAAGTGATTGAAATTGTAAGATTCAACTTGGAGCAAAGAAATGGTTAAGCACGTAACTTCTAAACTTTAAGAACTTTTTTTTATTAGAACTGAAGAAATTGCGTTTAATGTGTTGCTGATTTTTTATTTATTTATTAGTTGCTTTCTTTTTTTTTAACTCTTCTAATTTGTTAAACACAAATTTTTTTTCTTGATAGCTTTCAGCATCTCTTTTCTGCTGATACTTGCTGCGGAAGACGTCTTTACCATGTAACCGATAGAAAATCACTTCGTTTCTATCGGTTGCCAGCTATTATGAGTAAATTTTTAAAAGCGTAATTTGAGTCAGTTCTAAAAACCTAGAAAAGCACATGATACAGCTATTTCAACAATAGTACGATTTACAATAACCTCATTAGAATATTTTTTTCCTAATGTAGCTGTTTATTACCTTGTTATAATTCTGTGCTTATCAATGAAATCTCTTGGAAAGGCATTCATCTCTCATTTCTATTAGAGACAGATTATTCAATCAAAAATAAATAAAGATCATCCAGTGAATTATTTCTCTAAAGCTCTTGTGGAAAAAGTAAAAAGCCAAATCAGGATTAAAGTTTTTATTTCCAGAGAGCAGAACAATCGAATTCAAAAAATGATTGCTGACTATCAAAAGAAATACAAAAATCTTCGAAAATTCATCTTCTAAAATTGAGAGGGATTGCAGAAAAGACCCAAATTTTGAAGAAACAGTTTCAGTGAAGAAAAAAAGAGTTAGAAAACATAGCCCAAGAACACGCTACAAAACACTAATTATCTATATTAGCTTTAGTTTGTGACAGAACTGGAGTTTCAGACAGAGCTGCTGCTACTATTGCAAGATCTGCATTAGTTCTGTATAGGGAGAATTAAGTTAAAAAACTCATCAACCCTTCACATAAATAAACGATAAAGCGGAAAGAATAAAAGTTAAAAACAACTGGGAAAAGACGTAAACACGAAGACTCAAACTGCCGCATAAATAAATGATGAATAGGTATCGCTACCGAAAACAACCAAAAACTATAAAAAGCTCAAAAAAAGATTTGATAGACAGAAGGAGAAGGTAAAGATGAAGAGGAAGAACAGAGGAAGGAATAAGGTGAAGATGAAGAAGAAGACGGAGTTTTAAAGAGATGTAAAAAGAGAGTTTTTAAGAATGTTTTTGAGTGAATTTTTTTTTTATTAAAAAATATTTGGATAAACAAGAACTTTTACAAGTGAAAAAAAGAGAAAAAGAAGAGGAAATTTTTTAAAATCAGAAGTAATAAGGAAATATAAATTAAAGAAGAATAACGATAAGTTTTGGCGGTTTCAAATATCAAATGAAGAAGAAGAGATATTCGTAAAAAAAAAAAGAAGAATAAAAAGAGTAATTGACAAAAAACATTATTGAACATTACAAGTAGAATAAGAGAGTATTATTACTGTTTTATAAACGTAATGAATGAAAGAGTCTTAACCATTACACACTAATAGAACATTTATTAAGATTTATTGTATAACAGAATATGCTGAGAGTGGTAAACACAACCTTAACCTTTTAACGATAAAACCTTGCCCAGATCTAAACTATCTCTAAAACTTGTCCGTTCCTAATCAAGTAATCCCCAGACCATCAATCTCAATCCCAACCTCCATATATCTTTCAGCATAAACCTCGTACCTATACCTCCTTAACCCATCTATAAACTATAACACCACTATTAAAAAAATTATATTTATAAAAACGCCACCCTCACAGTAGGAATGATGACACACTTAATTATTTTGTAAAAAAATACTATATATCAATCGTTGTAGAACCTGGATCTAAATATTTCGGTCACATTGGTTCAAGCAGGTTTTGCTCAGTCAATGTTAAGAGGACTGTATGACTTTATGGCATAAAAGAGCGTGACTGTGAATGATATTGATGAACTTGGGTGCGACGGAACAACAGTTAGTACTGGTACAAATGGAGGTGTTATAAGGCTGATTTGGAACTAAAGTTAATGCTTTAGTTTGGTTTGAAATTAAAAGTGCGTCTTTTTCAAAAAATGGACCTCAACATTTAAGGCAACAGAGTTAACACGTTCTCTAATTCCTGATATTAGAAATATTGTGCGTCCTGTAATCCAGCGCAATGCATATTTCACGCATTCAGAAAACCTATTGTTGAGAAAATCTGTTGCTGATGAAAGCACGAATTTCCATGAACTTGCATGGAGAACAATAAAAAATGCCAGAGAAAAATAAAAAGGAAAGTCTGTAAGAATTTTTAAGATTCCTGATTTCTAATGCTAGTGATTACACATACATGATCTCATGGCAGCATGAAATCATGTCTGAAGTTTTAAATTGATCAATTACTATTCAACGTTTTTACTAAGCACTTATATAAGAATAGAAAATACCATTGTAAAGTTAAAATTGATCTCATAATCTTTATTTTATTTTCAATACTTCGGGTAATAAAGACTCTGAACTACACCTCTCGATACTTGAGTGTAAGAGATGTAGGGTTACATATGCATTAATAGCTTTAGAAATTTATTTTACTTCAAGTGGATGTTTTAATTCCTTTAAAAAAATATGATCATTAAGCCAACGAAAGTTAAACAGAACCATTCCTACGGGTTGTAGTTGGGGAAATCAAAAACTATCATTCAATGAAAACCATATTCTAAAAAAACTAATTAAAGGTTTACAAAAAACAGTTTGCACGTTCTTGATCTTAGTTGAATTCTGAGTAAAAAATTGCAAGTAAATGTTTTGAAATATTTGTGAGTTTTGCGGAGATCTGCTGCCGTAGGCCTTAGCATCCATACTTTTTAACTGATGATTTTAAATTTAAGACAAAATGAGCAAAAAATCATACCTTTTAAATGCATTTATCTTGCGTCTGAAGCGAATTTAAAAGCAAAACGTAAAACGTTAAAAAGTTTCAATACTTTCGAAAGTAAATTTGTTTACACGGACTGACAGACGACAATTAATAATTGACCTTAATGTTCTTTCATTCTTGAAATCGTTTAAAGATAATTGATTAAAAGATTTGAATGAAAAAGGATTTCAAATGTATATTTTTAATGACGACTTTGTAAAAGTATGTGTTTCAAAACAAACTGAATGGAAAGTATAGAAATCCTAATGATTTTTGATGCGAAAAAAGATCCTTCGTTATTACCAGAGTTTACAAAAAACCAGCTTTTACTTATTTTGCCCCAAGCTAATAATTTAACCTGGTTAAAGCTATTCAATACTAGTTTTTTGGTAGCTACTTTCTAGATTTTATGGTTTAAGGAGAGTAAAAAACTATTAAAAATTAGTTTTATGAATCCTACTGGATGAGATCGACAGATTGCAAAGAAATCTTTTTAGTTTCGATAAAAACTGATCCGTTTCCCATTACGCATATTCAAAAATTGTGCTGATTACCTATTTTATACGCAGATTCAAACATTATTGTGCTGATTACCTATTTTATACGCAGATTCAAACATTATTGTGCTGATTACCTATTTTATACGCAGATTCAAACATTATTGTGCTGATTACCTATTTTATACGCAGATTCAAACATTATTGTGCTGATTACCTATTTTATACGCAGATTCAAACATTATTGTGCTGATTACCTATTTTATACGGAAGAAAGTTTAAGTCGCTTGTATGCGCCGTCACCGGTATATCATACATTCATACACTTAAAACCGATTTTACTTTTGTTGCAAATATCATGGCTTTTATTCGTTTTGGAAAAGCTCTAAACGTAATCATATATAGAAATTTCAGTCACAAAGATAGAATAGTTTTTTTTTTCAACGAGGCGGATTATCGTGTAGTTACTGTTGCTAGTGACTTTTTTAAAAACCCTTAATCGAAATTGCAACAGCGAATGCGTACTTTTGAATTTTACAGTGTAAAAAGCTTACAAAAACTCAAAAATACCTTTTTGAATTCTTAAATAGAAAATTTCCAATGCAGCACCTCTCTCAATATATACTTTAATCTTACATTTCAAATTCAAATATCTTCCTTTCAACAAATATCTTCTTTTCAACAAAAATTTCGTTTGAACGAAAAAGTATTCGTTTCATATTCGAAAAAACATTTTCGAACGAATATACTAAATTAAGCTTGTTATGTTGTATATAGCAGTTCTTACCTGATTAATGATTCGAAAGTAATGACAATCAGATCGAATAATTGAAATTTAATTCTCTTGACACAGTTAACTTATTTATAATTGGTAAATTATAAATAAGGGGAAAAAAGCTAAATTATGACAAAGACAAAAATAAAACGTTCTGTTCAATGTCAACAAAAAAAAAATTAACGTTTATTCAAAGTTTACCGCAGAAAGATTTAATAATTGAAAAAAAGCCATTGAAAGATTTAACATGCATGAAAAATCAGCAAATCACCGATAAAATAATACCAAAGATTATTACAAAGATAAAGGTAAAAAATATCTTCAAAAATTTCATATTGCATCAAAAATGTATAACGGAATCAAGAGAAGCTCTCCATAAAATTAGTTCCACAGATAACGAAATAGAAATGGATTGCGCATAAAATAGTAAACGAATTGTTGCAAATGATAGCATTCAAAATAATCAGAGTTATTATATTAAGAAAGTTAAATATTTTTCAATAACACTTTACAAGACTTCAGACATATCTGTAATGGAATAGGCTTCTTTGTGTTCTTTGTTCGATCAGTCGACCGTGACACATTTCAAGTTGAAGAACATTTTTTAGGCTTTTACGGAACAGACAAAGCTCATTGTAAAACCCTTTTCAAAGTGGTTTCTGATATGTTGACCACATTAGATTTACCCATAAATGATTTAAGAGGGCAATGCTTTGATGGTGCGAGTAATGTTTCGGGAGTTTATAACGGCTTACAAGCAAAAACAAGAGCTATCAAATCTAAAGCATTATTTGCACATTGTCAAGCGCATTCACTAAATCTCGTAACCCAAGATTTTTTAGTTCTCACAAGCCAAGATTTTTTTTTTGAAGAATGTTATCGAGGTAAGAGATATTCTTCAGCTTACTAGGGAGTTTATTACGTTCATTCACGAATCACCGAAGGACTGGCTTTGTTCAAGAGATTTCAGCAAGAAAGTGATTATTTGTCCTTGAGATCATTTTTTGTCCTACACGACTTACGTTGCGATACACATCTCTTGCATCGATACAGAACAATTATGAGGTACTTTGAAGCTTCTTTTCAGAACTGTCTAATACTGAAAAAAATGAGGCAGGGGCAGAAGCAAACGGATTCATGAAGCAACTGGATAAGGCAGATAAATTTATTATGTTGAAAATTACTAGAAGCATCCTAAAATATTTGGAAGGAGTTAATACCGTTATCCAGATTAAAAATCTACATTTAAAAACAAAATCATAAATACTAAATCAATAATAATTAATCAAAATAATATCATTGATACATTGAAAGACATCATTTGCAATATGAGAGAAAAATTTAATTCTGCTATGTGGGAATATTTAAAAGAGGAACGGAAATTTTTTGGTTTAGGTGAACCTAAAGAACCAAGGAAAAGAAAGCTACCAATCAGGTTTGACTGTGGATTGACAGAGCCACACATTTTCACTGCAAAAAAGCATTGCAATAAAGTCTACAAAAATGTTATTGATTTGGTTCTAGGCGGCCCAGTATCAAGGTTTACCTCTGACTCCCATTTGTTGTTATTGAATACATAGCCTTTTCTAATTAATGTAGAAGTCTCTCCAAAAACAATTTGTGACTTTTACAAAGATAATCTAAATATAGATCAACTTAAATTGCATAGGGACATGTTTTATGACATAATTGAGCCAAACATTTAAAAGTAGCATCTTTCACGGACGTTTTAGATCTTTTGAATTTTCATGAAAATAGAATGATTTATCTAACAGAGCTAAAAATTTCGTCCACTTAAATATGACAGTTTCAATAACAACATGTACTTCAGAGCGATCATTTTTTATGCTAAAAAGAATGAAGACATTTTTAAGAAATACAATGAACCAGAAGAGATTAAATTACTTGTTCATTATCATTGTCACAATGAAGAACTGGATATTCTGGCTATGGGTAAGATTGGTCATGAATTTGTAAAAAAGATAACCATTCGAAGCAATACTTTTGCCTTGAAAATTGTCAATAAGTTAATAAAAGATACGATGAGTTAATAAAAAAATTTTATAAGCTCATAAAAGATATTCATAATAAAAGTTCATAAAATGTTCGTAAGTTGATAAAAAAAAAATACGACATTTTTAATTATTCATGAAGGAACGTCTTTTTTTAAGTTTCTCAAAATCTCAATTTGTTATCACTTATATTTTTTAAAAAACATGTGTACCTTACCAAGTACCTTTCTCATTTATTTTCTACTTTTTATTGCATTTCAAATAGATAATAGCCTCTTGTGTTTTTATTGAAGTTAGGGGTCATCCATAAATGCTGTCAGTAGATTAAGGGGGTGGGGGTGGGGGGTGTGGGTTGGAGTGTGGGAGGAAATTTTTGCCTCCTAGCATTTCTGTTCGCCCCTTGGTTAAAATCAAAAGTCGGTGCCTATAGCTCCACTCTCACAATATTTTAGAAAGGGGGTATTACACAATGTATGTTCATTTATAACAAGCTATTTATATACTGAAAACTAAAAAACAACAAAATAAATGACCAAAGCGCTCAAAGAGTCAGTAGCCCAAATTATTTTGTAGATCAAAGTTCAAAATACAGCCTAACAGGTAGTTTGGGTTCAACTACAAAGTTTTCATTTTAAGATTTCAAATACATATCTAACTGAGTTTCTAAAGCGACAAAGAGTTGGTGAAAACAAAAAAAAATAAAAACGAAATGATCAACTGTATTTCCGATATTTATGCTATGTAGCACTCTCAAGGTTTAGCTTTCTTTCTTAGGGTTTGTATGCTACAGTTCTTTAAAACGTTTTATATGGTTTTTTGAAAAAGAAAAATAGTTTTTCCTAAAGTAACTTAAAAATATCTTAAATAAAAATGTCTTAAACAAAAATTACAAGAAAATAAATAACGATAACAGTAATAACCTCAAATATAAACAAAGGAATTTTTTTTTTTAACTATTTTTTTGTAAGTTTATTTTCAGAACAAGAAATTGTTATTCAGGTGACGTATTGACTTAATCAAGCAGACAATTATTTATTTATTTTTATTTTTTAACTTTTTTGCCTTTAAGCATTTTTTTTTCAGGCGACTTTTTTCTTACCTTTATTAAATTCAGATGTTAATAAAAAAGTTTTTAAAAAGATATGAGGGTAACATTTGCGGTGATAGTGTAAAATTTTTTTCTTTCGAGATTTATGACGTTAAAGTTATCCCCTCACCGAAAAATTTTAATTCATTAAATGATAGACCAGATGTTTTCATTAAATATCGTTGTAGTAAAATTGATGGCCCCAGCAATAGAAAAAAATCTTGTTCATTGCAGATTAAAAAATTCGATGTCTACTGTGTTTTTAGAATGTGCTAAAAGCCTCAATAGCGTTGAGTAAAGAGTTCAAGCTGTGCCTAAAGAAGAACTTTGTAGAAGGATTAAGGCGGCAAAAAAAGAAGCAAAAAGCTTAAGTCATTTAGAATTCTAAAAGAGAAGAACTTATAGCAAGTTGTTTGGCTCATGATCAAAATATATTTTGTTTCCTATTTTTTCCTTTGATTAAAAAAAGTAAAAGAATTTAAAAAAATAGAATAATTAGTAACGTTTTGAAGTAGGAACTGATTTTAGTCTTTTCGTAAATGTTTTTTTATTATAACTTTTTTATAAATGATTTATTTTAAATTTAAACATCTCAGTATAAATGTTAATAATAAATTGAAAGTTAACGCGATTGAAATCAGTTTTTTTTTGAGTTAATAAAGAATTTTTTAACTAGTTCAGCATATGAAAAAGTACTCTGAAGAAATAAGTAACTTAATATTAAACTAGTATGCCTTTTTTTTATATATATGTAAATAAACAATAGATCGGCCTATCAAAGAGTTGTTGATGAATTTTTTTTTTTAATAATTTGAAATTGCTGTAAAAAACAAATCAAGTTTACGTAGGTTTTTCATGTAACTTACATCAGTCGTAATTTGTTTAAAAAAAAAAAAAAAAAGCTGTTCAATGCAAATATTGTATAACAAATGAAAAACAAGTTTTATTCAACATTAATGAACTGAATGTATTCTTTTTTATAAACGATGAACTATGATATAAACAAAGTATAAGCTCAAAACGGGATTAACTTTAAACAAAATTTTTTAACGTCAGGCAAAAGTTTGCTATAAAAATCATTTTTTTGAAAATATGAAATTAAATTTTTTTTTTTCTATGAAAATACAAAAAAAAGAGTAAAAATACAAGTAAAAATTTTTCTTTATTCTAAAAATTAGTAAATTTTTCTTTATTCTAAAAATTCAACAAATAGAAGAAATGATACAGTTTTTCTCTAGATCAGGATTTAATCTTTTAATTCAACAAAAAAAAGAAAATGATACAGTTTTTCTCTAGATCAGGATTTAATCTTTTAATTCAACAAAAAGAAGAAATGATACAGTTTTTCTCTAGATCAGGATTTAATCTTTTAAAAAAAAAGAAGTTTTTTTTTTGAATAAAAGTTTTCTAAAAACCTAAATCAAGTTTGGAAAAACATTTTTATTTTTTTAGGATTTTTTAATTTCCACGTGTCAGCAGCTTTCACCGTCAGCAATATGCTTATGACGTAATACTTTAAGAGTACTTTTTTGAGACATAGGTTAATCATCATATATTTTAAACTTTTTTGTTTAAAAAAAAAGAGTTTAAATATCAGTGATGTAGTTAACTTATAAGATAAAGATTTTATGGACTGAAGATAAAAATAAAAGATCTGTTTAAGAACTATTGAAGTTCTGCTTTTTGTTTATGCTTATTCGTCTTGCAGATTAAATTACAATTATAAAAAAATGTTAAAATACAATTATAAAAAAAAGAATTGATCTAAATAAAATGAATTCTTGTTAAAAACGCAGTTCAAAAAGAAGATAATCTTTGGTAAGACATCAAAAGGCTTATAAAAGATGCAAATGGAGTCTCAGAAATTGTTTTATCGCCCTAAAAGACGTATGTAAATATCTTTGGAATATTTTTAATAAATGGAATATGCTTAGGAGGTCCACTGAAACCCCATGACATTTAAGCAAATAAATCCAAATCTATAGTGAAGCCGACATAATGTTTAAAATGAGATTTGCTTTTGAAATTAAAGATTAAGAAGAAGAAGAAAAAAAAAAGGCAAATCCTTAGGCTCTAAAATTTTTTGAACAATGATTTGATTGTCATCTTTTCAGGAATGATGTTGTTATCGTCATCTTCTCAGTTGACAATAACATCAACAAAGCAGCTCTTTTAATAGAAGAAGATTATTATTACATGTTGTAAGAAAAATAAGTTGAGCTTAATTTTTTTATTTTTTTATTACTTAAGAAAGGCAACTTCTTTCTTTGTATAATACGTCTCTCCTATTCCATCCTCATATCACGAAGTTTGTACCCCCCTCATGTTTTTTTATCGAAAAAATCTTTTCAAAACTAAAAGTAAAAAAAATTATTGTCGGAATTTCGAGTCAAGATATTCTTTAATGGCTTTATCACGTTGAGCAATGAAGCCTTGTGGATAAAAATTGTAGTTGTTATTAAATTCTTTGACTAATTTGAAGACACAAACATTTGTTGCAAGGACACAAACATTTGTTGCAAAGAACTCTTCTAAGATTAAGATTATTCAAAAGATTGCGTTTTTATTTATAAACAATTGTAATTGTATTTAATTGCAATTTAAAAAAAACCAGCAATAAATTTATATTACTTATTACATTTAATCGGTAGAAGTGAAAACCAAATATTTGATAATGATATAAATAAGGTAATCCTAAAGTAAAATACGTTCTGTTAAAATGTTCATAGCCATCGCTTCATTTTACCAAGGTTGCAATGGGATAGTTGGCATAAGTCTAATTATAACCACAGCATATTAGAATAAATTCAAATATATTATAAAATATAAATATATATATAAAAATATATATACATATATTTGAAATATGAGAATCTTATTTGTGGTTTGAGAGAATTTAGGGTGGAAGATGGACTTTATAAAAAAAAAATGCTTTATAAAATATTGTTACAGCTAACCCCAGTCCCCCTACAAAATAAAATAAATCGATTCGACTGCGTTTTTTGTTTTTAAATCATTTTCTCCAATATTTCACGTATTAAATAATATAATTGGAAAATCATCAATATTTGTATGTATGTATGTATATGTATGTATGTATGTATGTATGTATGTATATGTATGTATGTATTTGTATGTATGTATGTATATATATATATATATATATATATATATATATATATATATATATATATATATATATATATATATATATGACACACACTAATTCAGTGAAAATGCTTCTCTTTCTGAACAAAATTGTTTCTCTTGCAGAGTTTTTTTTCTTCTAAACAACGCGTTGAATGAACGACGTATACTTGGACACATAAATATATAAATAAACGCATCGCTCCAGAATGCTGACACTAATGCTAAATCCAATATAAAGGTGAGAAGATTGGGAGTTTTGATTCCTGCGAAGATATAAACAGAGAAAATGACGTGAGGCATAGCTATAAATATTATGTAACTCAACACTATCATAGCTGTTAATAAAAGTCCTTTTCGCAAATTACGCTTGTAATTAACGCTTTTCATCTTCTTCGATAACAAAATTGCATTTCCATACACAAAAGTTGGAAATATTATTATTATCAAATCAAACGTAAGATCTAGTATCATTATTACAGTTTTAGAACGAATAAGCAGCAAACAACTAAAACCTATACTGAGTACCCATAAAATCGCTTCGGAATATTTAGTATGTTTGTTCGACCAATATACTGGATATCTAAAGTTAAATTGCGTATGCAAAAAACGATCGAAGGTGAGCCAAAAGTTTGTAAAATAATACGCGGTCATGAATACTCGGAGTATTAAAAAAAAAATTCTGTAAGGCTTTATTGAAGTAAAGTCTAACAAACCCAACACGAAAAGTACAACATTTGCGCCGATTTCAGACAAGCAAAGGTTCAAAATGATGGTACGTTGGGTAGGGTCCATGCCAGATTTTCTGGTCTTGATCAAAAGGAAGAAACCCAACCCGTGCAACACGATTGCTACTGGGCAGCAGCTAACAATAACGTATGTAGTAACTGTAATCATTTTTGCTGCGCTAAAAAAATAAAAATAAAAAAGCTGAGTGATTTTATGAAGATTGTTTTAAAAAAGTGACGAAAACATTTAACTAACCCTATGACCTAAATTTAGTTGAATGGACAGCTTTATATAAGAAAATATCCAAACTAAAAACTGAGGTGAATCTTTTTTCTTTAAACTTATTATATTTATAAACTATACTTATTTTTGCTAAAAAGTACCAAAAGTCAAACAGTTAAACATTGTGATGTAAATAAATACAGATTACATGCCAAGAAACACTTCAAAAAATTTTTCAGCAAAAACATTTTCACATTAAATTTTTCATCAAAAATATTTTCACATTAAATTTTTCAGCAAAAATATTTTTACATTAAATTTACTTAATGCTATGTTGTTAATAGTCTCGAAAAAGAAATAATTTCTTAAAAGTGGTAAATGATTTAAAGCGTCTAGAATAATAATAATAAACGTAAGCTATGCTTAGGTCAGATAATATACAGCAGAGCTCTATATAATGCAATAACTTTTATTATTCTACTATTTAACCACAAACTTCGCGTTTAAATATTTCATGTTCACTTTTGTTTTTAAATTTATAATTTAAGTAGGAAAAAAATAAACGTATTTTTTAATGAAATTCCAGTAAGAAATCTCGGATGGGATCTTAAAATAAGCATTTTCAAATTTTTGTTTTCTGCAATAAAAAGCCTTTCCGCTGCTGTTTGAAACACTCCGGTAAAATGTGAAAATCTCTTGTGCGTAAATCTCTCAATGTAAAACAGCAGTAAGTTTTCATGAAGTTTTATTTGCTTTTTCTTGTTATTACTAAGAATTCGCCTTTCTAAAAAAAATACTTTTGGACTTCATGAGATAATCAGAAAAACTTTAAAGAAAAAATTCAATCCTTTCCTTTGTATTTTACAGTGACGGGGGTATATTAGAAGTATGTTTTAATCTCTTGATCTTGTAATAAGTTTTCTCTTGTTAATTTATTTCAAAAAATGTCTTTATGAGGCTATCATTTATTTGAATCTGAGATTATATATTTATATAAACCATATGATTAATATTTTGGAAATTAAATCAAATGGTTTATTTCCTCCCCTCTCCTAGAAAAGTGCACAATGAGCAGGGGAAAAAAACCCTAACATGTTAAACTTTTCAATAAAAACAAAGTCAACATAATTACAAAATACTTCATTATACAAAACACTTAAAAATTTGTAATTTTTTTAAAAACTGTAGAAAAATTTAAAACATATTTATATGTTAATTAAAAGAGTAAACAAAAATATCTATTCATTTATTAATTTGCTGTCCACTTACATAGATAAGACCCAAGTACATTTTTTAAAAAATGTGCAGCTCAAAGCAGTTAAAATGTTCAAAACTTTAAACTTACAATTTTTTGAGTTGTTTACGAAATTTTGTTCTGAATATTTTTCTTGTTTCATGCAAACAAACAGCGTGTCACTATTCTCTTCAACTATATTTTTTGTTTAATAAGTCAGCTTTAAAAAAAAAAAAAAATGTTCAATATTGAATTGAATCTTAATTTCTTATCTAAAACTTTAGACTTTGCTTTTTAGTTCATAAGCTGAAACGACTACTTTGGGTCCAATGCAGCATTCAGTGGGTTCTGTGCGTTAATGGCATTCGGAATAACATGAGGATATCGTGCGTAATCGGCGCTTTTTCCGTTAAAGTTGAAAAGTTGTACGGTCTTCTTTTAGTACTTTATTTTGTTGATCTATTTTCCATTCAAAGAGAATGTTTTATTGCGTTCAAATTTTTGTCATCTCTTAATGTTAAAGATTTTCAGCAAACACAACCTAAATAATTTATTACGATCCAAATGAATTTTTAACAATATTGTCCATTTTTTAATTTTCTTGCTTAGTTTATTAACTGGCTTATTTACGGAGAGATATCATAGATTGGAGGTGAGTTTCAATCGGTAAATTGTGAAGCATAACAGTATTTTCTAATAATGAGTACTTAAAACATAAAGCTTAACAGCAGTTGCTAATGAAGAGTACTTAAAACATAAAGCTAAACAGCAGTTGCTAATGAAGAGTACTTAAAACATAAAGCTAAACAGCAGTTGCTAATGAAGAGTACTTAAAACATAAAGCTAAACAGCAGTTGCTAATGGAGAGTACTTAAAAATTATTACAAAATTTAAGAACATAGACTTGAGACGATTTTGAAATATTTGTCTCCTATTTACATTATATTTACACCTTGAATATTAAAGCATATTTTTCTGTTGTAAAATATAAGACTATAAAGGAATCATCATTTATATTAATGATTGTCTTCATCAAAAATTAAAAAAAAAAAAGAAAGAATAAGATAGTTAAAGATGAAGAGAAGATAACATGAGACAAGATAATATTCTTTCATTTGTGTAAATCCAAGTTTAGTTCAAACACCACTTGCTTTACAAAGAACTACTTCAAAATCTAATTAAGAATCTAGAAATAATTCAACCATACATTTTTTTTAGGTTGAGATATTTCTAGACGTAATTAAGATTCACGACGTTATTCACATTTAACAAGATGCCATAAACACAACAGACATAAACACAATTGACGGTTTGAAGAAAAACATTTATAATTACGATTTTAATGGAAAATGTATTCAAATTCAAACTTCAAGTCTGATAAAGAGAATCGAATATAGATGTATATAGCGTTTTTCCCCGATGCAGGTGGTCCAATATCTGAGGTGAAAATATGCTACAGTTTTGATTATGAATCATCTTGCTGTGGAGCGTGCTCTAGTAACTCATCATTAAAACACTTTTACAAAATAATTATGCAGGTGATCTCATTTGAAAAAGCCATTCGTTCGTTTGTTCTTTTTTTTTTGTAGAATACGTATGGACTTTTTTTGTTTGTTTTTGTTTTATTTTGAATATTTATGAAATTGAAAACAAAAAAAACTTCCTTTTTATTTTCAAAGGACAACATAGAAACCTCAAGAAGTATTCTCTTTTCACAAAGGAGAGCATTTGAGTATCTTTCAATTGTTGATTATCACCTTTGAGAGACTTTTTGAGCTTTCTATCATAACTCCATTAACAAGACGTCAAAAGTGAAATTTTTTTGTAATGACGTTGGGAGATGTTTTTTGTGATGACACTGGGAGATGTTTTAGGAAAGAATTTTCTCAAGCCTATCCGACAAAAAAAAAAAGATAAATAAAACGTGTTGATTAATTAAATAAAGTCGATATAAAGAGAATATAATCTTTGCCAAAGCCAAGTGTGAGATTTTTACGGTGGTCATTTTATTTTATTCAAAAATTCAGTGTAAAATGTAATTGATGCTAGATTTCTTTTTGATTAAATTAATCTTCTTCTATCTCCAATTTAATCTGCCTGTCCTTTTTTAAATTTGTCGGTGGTCTACTGCAGTCTTAATATGTGGTGCTAATCACAGGGTAATCTGTGCATCTTTTTTTAAAAAATATATGTAACAGATAACGTACCATAGTGAACGAAAGATAATTTATTTCTTATATATGCTTACTTGGAAATAACTTTTTTTGTGAGGATAGAAAAAAATTATTTCACGCTAAAGAACTCATAAACATGAGTCAAATCAAATGAGAAAAATGTCTACGCTCACTGTATTTGCTGTATAATCAAATGAAAAAAAATGTCTACTCTCACTGTATTTACTATATAAAGTATTGTGAGGGTAAATATAAAATGTGCAAGTTTAATTTAACTACCTTATGGAAATCTCTTTCTCCATCTGTTCCAAATTTTGACTGTTTGAATTAATGTTCCTTTCTTTAATCTCAATGAGCAGTTTTACAAATTAATCAGTATTTGCACACTAAACTATGGGGAAATTTTACTTCATTTTCAAATTTCCTTTCAAAACATCAAAATCTTGTTAGTCTATTATGAACAAACTGTAGCTAAAAACACAGTTTCCGCAGCTAGCTAAGTCCACAGTTAACGGCTGGAGATTTTTTAAAAATAGTATGAACCACTAAACAGGTTTATCATTTTTTCTTACTCGGTATTTCCTTCATAATATTGTTAACTTGCAAATTTCATACTAAGATCTGGTTAAAGTAGCTACAGTGTTTTTGGTCCTGTCTATTATTAAAAACGCAAGTTGTATTTCATTTTATCACGTGGACCAAGTGGGTTTTTTCTGTCAATGCAATCAAAAGTAAAGACATTAGTTTACATAACATCATAACTTCCTGTTCAAATTATTAGTTACCAAACTACTTGATGAACCATTAAATGGTTCATCAAGTAGTTTGTAATTTTAATTTGGTAAACTTTAGTTTGCGGAACTATTTGGATTTAAAATATCAAAAATTGTTATCAAATCAACCGAACTTTAAAAAGTTTTTCGTGACATTTCACATGTTCATACTTGATCCAGGAAATGTCAACGTGGCTTTAAATCTATCAAAATTATATTACAAACAGTATCTTTCATGTATTTTACAAATAGTTTCTAGCATATACTAGAGCAAGATATTTAATCCAATACGCGTACTTCTCAAAAGAATTTTTAAATGTTAAATCATGAAAAACACGAGTGAACAGTTCATTTCTTTTTCCAAGGTCACAGTTTTTTAACTGTGACCTTGGAGAAAGAATGTTTACAATAACAGAAATCTAAAACATTACAAAACGAAAAAATATCGGCTCCAAATAGTTAAACGCGTGCTACTTTAACAATTACAAAAGTTAAATTTCATTTTAACAACTGCAATAGTTAAATGTACGTTATTTTAACAAAACTAATAAAAAATTAAAGAATATCTTAAGGTTTAAAAAAAAAGGTTCAAAAGATCACTAGAGATAATTCTGGCATATAAACATTAAACATAAAGCGGTCAATGAATATGGAACTTTGTAATATTTTCTATTATATGATGCATTGAAATTTTTTTAAACTTTAGTTTAGTCTAGTAGAATAAATGAAAGAAACTGAATTATTCAAATATCCAATTGCATTAAAGCTTAGAAAGTAATGATAAATTCCACGAGCATCGTTTACAGACGTCGTTTTCTGACGAACTTCGGTTGACGTACTTGAACGTAATAGATCATTTTAAATACTGCTGAGCTACTGACGATAAGTTGAAGTTAAGCTTTCAAACACATTTAACACTATAAGAACTTTTATGAAATGCAGTAAAGGGGATGTGTGACGGTGTATATATTACCAGAAGGGGACTCAAGTGAGGTTTATGGTGAAGAAATTTATTTTATACTTAACTCATTACCTTTTTAAAAAGGTAATAGACTGTAAATCTTAGTCAAAAACTTTATCTTTTAGATAAAAAAAAAAAAAAAAAAAAGGAAACACATCTTCGTGATTTGTAGTTGCAAAAATTTACTAGTATTTTCTTCACAGACCATTTCTTAACTTGTTTCTTGTAGCGATGAAAATATTTAGACTGTAAATCTTAAATAGACTTTGTTGTAAATGTTGTAAACAGAATTTGTCGTATTAAAATTTATTGATGTAATTGACGTCTTATGTTAGCTCGATAATACAGTGGAGAAAATAGAATTAGCCTCACCATGTGCTCACCATGTGCTGATCCAATATTATTCCATCACCATGTGCTGATCCAATACTTTGTAAATCTGTAAACAAGTTTGTGCGGTACAACTTTTGTATCCATACACATATAATTACTGTTACAAACAACAACTTTTTAGATTATAATATAGCATAATTAAATTGCAGTACATTTGATAAAACCATAAAATGTATAATACTTGATATTT